>JADDON010000167.1:0-65676 GCA_017140175.1 Fusarium staphyleae
TCTTTAAGCTATAATATATAATTAAGTAGTTTAGCTTATATTAAAAAAGGACCTAATCCTATAGATACTTTTCTTAAAGTAGTAAGAGCTTCTATTAACTCTTATAAGCTTCTTTTAGGTTACTATAGCTATAAACTCTAGCTTAAAAGGTTAACTATAGTATTCTATAGCAGCTAGTAGTATAATATATAGATTTTCTACTATTATACTTATTAAGCGCCTTTTAAAGGTTTTCTTTAGTCTATTTAGGTATAGTGAATTTAATATAGAAGTTAGATTTATAATAGCTAGTTAATTACGCGAGAAAATACAGTTGAGATATATATGGTTATAGTGTTATGTGGCGTGAAAAGGTGGTCTGTTTCTGGGGGTGGTCTATAAGTGGGGTGTCTGACTTAAGTAGCGGATGCAGTTCGTATCGATAAGGCACTGACCAAGGCCCGTTGTAGGAGATATTGGTACTGCTGAGGCTGTCCTGGGCAAGGACTTGGCTACACCACTCCACCTGCCATGGTGATCAGATTAGACCGAGCGGACAAGATGGACATTCCGTCATCTGGGAGAGAAGTGCGTGGACATGCGGAGGATGGGTGGGTTAAGGATTGAGATCTGGAAATTAGGGTAATCTCTTGCGCTCAACGACCGATCTCTTCCTAACGTTAGATGAAGCTACGGAATAGCTTATTGTAGGTCAAGACTTTTGAGAATGTGGGGTTGACATCCAGGGTCCTCTGGTGCATGACTAGCAGGTGTCCATTTGAGCACGCCACGATACTCTTTCTGGACTTGGTCGCAGCGATTGAAATCACAGTCTGGTGCCTGTTCCCCTGATCTGATTAGGATCGGCCGCAGGCGGCGTTTGTGTTTGTCCCACCAAAAGATACTGTGGTTGCTGAGGTGCCTCTGTTGCTGAGGTGCCTCTGCCTGCCGATGCGTGTTTGGAAATGCAAGAGAAGTGAAAGGAGAAGATTGGGCCCCCAGAAGACGGAAATTGGTGTCGAGTCAAGGCTGCAACCTAGGATACAGGCATGGCAATGCTAGGCTGGCTGCATATAAAAAGGATGTTGGCCCCATTGCTCGGCACGTGGTTCTCTTCCCTGTTAGCTGCCAGAGACGTGGACTAATTCCGGAGAGAATCTCGCGGCTGGTTCGGTTCTGAAGTCCATTGCGGCGGGAGCAGCTAACACAAGAGGCTCGACGTACCACAGTTGTCGTTGTTGATTATGGATATCTCCTCCTCTTACTGCCTTTATCTTCAATTCTGGCTGGGCCTTCTCTGTAGGAGAACAACTTACGGCATGGACAAAAAAAGTAAAATTGAACCTTGATCGCAAGCCGGGATCTGCAACTCCTGGTTAGCTGTGGAGTCTGGCGTCGGGTCTTGGAGCTGGCGTCAGGGGTCGTGGAGCTCGAGACCTGACCCTTTTGACTGTCTACTCCGTATTCCGTACGGATACTGTGGAGGGGGAAGCTCCATGTTGACCGTCCTGGGATTAGTGGCAGCTTTAAAAGGGGGAGAGGGTGACAGGGGGCATTTGACTGCATGTTTGATCGCTCCGACAGGGGAATTGCTTCTATCCGTATCCGTATATGCATATAATACCTACCTAGTTAATGCTTTGTATAGATTTATTAGTTAAACACTTATTGCTTCTCTTTCGTCTTTTCAATGCTTGTAGTAAATGGTTTCACTCCTTTGTCTATCTATCGTAGGAGCTGAAGAGGGGACATTCATACCATATGATCTCCTCAGTGAGGGAGGGGATCGGCCTCGGCGCTGAGCTGAAATCCATCCAGCCATGGATCACTCACGGCGCTACAGCTTGTTCCAGTGGCCCGTTCTGCAGAGCACTTTTAGTGCCCCATTCCATAGGTAGCCGTGGCTCAGCTTGGAGGCTTAAGTTATTATACCAGTATTGTCATCCATCTTCCTGATACTTTGACAAGACGAAATGCAACGCAAACTGTAAACTGGTACCTAATCAGTTACTACACAGTAGTTAGCTATTCTAGTGCACAAATGTATAACTAAGGTTACGAACCCAATTGGATCGAGTTACGGAGTACTCCGTAGAGTGCCTGGGACCCTTCTGTCTGCTCAAGTCAGCCATATTCACATCTGTACAGCACCTCCCCGTCCGTACCGTATTCACCGACTTGAGAGGTACCCCCGTTCCTCATCTATTCAAGCCCACTCACTAACTTACCTACTAACCCAACGTTAGTACCTATCTCTCTCTCTCTGCCTTTTTCCTCGACGCTTCCTTTCTTGTTCTTCACCTTCAACCAACCTCCCTCGCGCACGTTGCGCTCTCCTTCCCTTTTTCTCTGCTCCAACAGCAAAGGACAGACAAGGCTCAAGCTAACTCGTCCAATTCACTCCTTTCATCATTTCATGCTCCTACCACTCAGGACGACACAGAATTCGCCGACTCATAAACACCGACTTACGACTGCATATCGCTCACCAAATATCGATCGTCATCTGCTTTCTTCATTCTGCTCATCGCCTTGCCTATCGACTATCCTCCAAATTCTAGGCGGAAACCAAGTAATACCTCGCAACCTCAATTCGAGCCTTGGGACAACCCCCACCACAACTTAACTCTCACGCCTATTGAATCGAGATCGTCCTTTGTGTCGTCGACCTAGGACCGTCGCCATCGACATTACGGATATACGTATCAAGTCCAATTGCAACTGCAGTCTGGCTACCCGAAGCTACCGATCTTGCATCGGCAAATTGGACGCGAGTTTCAAGGTTCGGTTTGCTTGGTTGCTGCTCAACAATTGAGCCTACTCCGTACCTGGACCCTGAATTCGCTTTTCGCTTCCCCTCGACCTTACTACTTACTACCCCTGTTGAGCGACGTTGTCGTAGCGGCCAATTCACAACCCCTGCCAAAGTCCCGCCTTTTGAGCATTGGCCTGCCCCGCTGATAGTCGCCTTGACGAGTCACCAGCCAGCCAGTCGCCAGTTGACCCTGAGCGGTCGAGCCGACCACCCGCAAATCGCAGACCTTTTGGCAAGCATCTTTCTTTGTTAACTTGCAGCTCCTGAACTCTTTGAACAGCTTCTGCAAACGCCCGGGCATCCATCGTACGGATAGCTACTCTGCGACACAAAGTATCACTTCGCGTCCGGAATACCACGCCCTCAAGCCCTAGCTAGTCCTGGACCCCGACGCTCAACTACATACCCAAGACGATCCTCGTCCCTCAGACGCGCCAGCCCCTTTCTGAGCCATTTGCCCTTGGTCCCTTGGCCACCACCAAAGGCTACTAACCCACCCGTCACACCCCGACCCAGCACAGACAAAGAGAGCCCTTGACCCGCCCCGGTCGTCATCATCGCCGGCCAGACGAGGACGGAACAGAGTTGACGGGAACCCGACTCGCACCTTGAGTGGCGTACAGTGTGCTTGCCGACTTGGTATGACGCTAAGTCTGGGCTCCCTGACCAAAGGAATTTAACCCTTTCCGAGCTACATACATACATACTTTACCACGACGAGCTCTCGCAATCCAGCTCTTAACGAGTTGCTCTTGCTCTCGCTCGGCACAGGCCCGACTTTTGTTTCTCTGCTCATACCGCACTGCTCTGCACTGTCGCTTTAACGGCCACGGCATCTGCCTGTTTTTTCAGTCATCCTCGCTTGGCTCCGCATCCTTTCCTGGGATCCTGAAATCAGAAACACAAGCCCGAGCTCGACCCCATTGCAATCATGTCTACAGCTCATTCTTTTCAGTCCGGTAAGCGCCCGCCCCTTGATCTCGCTTTGATGTGATCTGCGACACTCTCCATTCAAGAGGTATCACCCTTTGAGCCGCCGCCAGGATTGGCGCCCGATTCTGCCCCAGCCCAGCGCTTGTAACCAAGAGCCAGGAAAGGGGACTGGATGACGAAGGGGAGACGGAACGGGGTGCGAGCCAACTTGGCAGACAAGTCGCCAAAAGGTTGCTCTCTGATCCACTCGGCTGGCGGCCAGATTGTGTCATGTTGAGGAGATTGTCTGTTTCATCTTTGCCCATCCAGCGTCGTCATTTGCATGCATGCATGCATGCGCCCGCTGTCGTTCTGTTTGTCTGGCTGCCCACTGACCATTTTCTTGGAAGCAGGCTACGGCGACGCTCCTGGCCAATCCTCCGCCAGTCTCTCACTTAACTTATCTTCTAACAACCCCTTTCGCAATCGCGCACCTTCTCCTGCCAGCGCCGACCTGCTTCTTCTCAACAAACCCGCATCGCCCTTCGACGACCCTCCACCACGACCATTATCGCGAAACCCTTTCCTTGACCAACCCCCGCAGCCTCTGAGGTCACCTGGTGTTATGTCATCGCATTCTGACTCTAAATCTCTATCTGCCGAGGAGATTTTTGTACGTGCTTGATACCTCTCTTACACACGACGACAATTACGTCTTGATATGGCGGTCCACTGTCGCCACGCATCGAAGATGGAAGGGCTGCTGAAATACTGACCAGTGAACTTTGCAGGATTCTTTGAAGCTCGACGATAATCCCGGCAGCGATCGATCGAAGCAACCAGCTCCCCGCCGACCTATGGATCGCCCACCACCTGCGCGAAGAGGCGACACCGGGCCGGCCCCTCCAACTGGCAACCACCGCCCAACTAACTCTCAAGAGGAAGCCCTCCGTGCTCGAAGAGTGCAGGGCTCTGGTCCTCGACCGCAGCCCAGCTCACCGCAGCGGAGGCCCCCTCAGCAGCGACGTACGCGACGGAACTCTGAATCATCACTAATGGACTTTGACTCGCGTCCGCTCACTGATGAAGAGAAGAGAATGATCGAATCCGCCAGACGTCGTGAAGCTGAACGCCAACGTCGTGGAGATGGTAGGGACCGGAGTGATAGAAGCGACCGGGACCGCAGTGATCGAGACCGCAGTGACCGAGACCGTGGCGATCGAGGTGAGCGAGGCGACCGCAAGGACAAATCTACTCGTCCCAGCCGCCGCATGGACATTATCGACCAGCTTGATGCGACAAGCATCTACGGAATGGGGTGTATGTTGATGACATGGCCTGCCTCCTGGCCCTTTCAATGAGTGCTAACATGAAGTAGTGTTCCATCACGATGGACCTTTCGACGCCCTCAACCCACATCGAAACCGCCAGAGCTCCAGGCGAGCGCCGATGCAAGCGTTCCCCAAGGACTCCCTTAACAACTCACTTGGCGGTGCGGGCCCACTGAATGCCCAGGCCGATCATTCGGCATTTATGGGCAATGCCACAGATGAGGCTTTCCGGGACTTTTCTGCCGGCAGCAAGGCGGGCAAAGGCTACTACGGTGGCTCGTCGCATAAAGAACCACCCATCTTCGATGCCACGGGTCGGGATAAAATCGTTCACGGTGATGAGTCTCAAGGATTGGGAACATCGACTTTCCTGGAGGGCACTCCCGCTGCCCGAAGTGCCATTCAGCGTCATCAGCAGCAGCAGGCACAGGACTCTTTTGAAGGCGGTCTTCAACGCAAGAAGTCGCTGGCACAACGCATTCGTCACATCAACAAGGGCCCGCGCGACCCTAACCAGCCGGGCCGCGTCAACGGTGACTACACCAGGATTACACCCGATGTTTATCCAACGGCAGCAAGCACGGGGTCGGACAACAACCCTTTCTTTTCCGAGTTCGCCAAGGGGGAGGAGGCGTTCACGGTGAGACCTCGAGATGGGGCCATGTCACCCAATAGTCCACCTGGCGCCCGCCGACCATCTGCCGGCGCGGTGCTCGAGCGGCGGGCGACGACGGACGCTGCGTCGGCGCTGGATGATGGCACAGCTAAGCCCTCCGGCTTCATGGGTCGGATGAAGAGTCTGAAGGGCCGACGACCTCGGCCGGAAATTCCTGACAACGGCCCTACCGCGCCTGGGACAGCCGTTTAGTGGAGGACAAGTGCTGGGCGCTTACGTGACGTAGGCCGAGCGCCGGCCCGGTGGCAGTCGAGGCATGGCAATCGTGTAGAAGATGAGAATATGTGGCCTGCTTCTCTACCGATACGAGACCAGGAAAATGCAGCGCCGAAGGAGATGGAGAGGGATGCAACATACGCCTTATTGCAGGATTCGGAGTCTTTTCTTTGTTCAGTCATGGAGGTTCCGGCTAAGAACCCTGGGCATGCGCATCCTTCTTTAGAGGAGCGATATGAGAATGCGATGAGATGAGACCCCATTGACGGGTTGGGATTTCCTTTTATCTTGTTTTGTTGGTTTGGGATGGCAGCGTGGATTACACGAGCAGGCAAAGGGGCATGCTCCTTGGGTTTGGAGATTCAGCAGAGAAGCAGAAACCCCGAAGACAGATGCAGAAACCTAACGAGGCGCTGGGACGCGGAATTCCAGACAATTAGGAGACTGTCATGAAGACTTTTTTTTGTATGTTTTATATCAGGACTTGATGTCTGGTTGTAACGACATCCATAGAATACCAACCCTGCTGCTTGGTGTATTGTCTCTCCATAGAGTAAAGTGACTAACCAGGCGTGATGTCATTGGATGGTTTGACATCTGAAATAACGACAGATCCGTGTTCGTGCTAATATTAATACTCTTCATGATCAAACCACGGCCGCCGAGTCTTGATAGGATGGGAAAGACAACATGTCACTTTGAGGTTAAGCTCACGACGAAGGGCTTCGGGAATGCGCCCAGACCTAACCTTGGCCATATACTACCGCCCAAAGACAAGGCAAGGCAATAGTACGCAATGGAAACACCACCGCTTCCCGCCTCGCAAGCAAGCTCTCACTTTCCACTTGAACCGATCCCGGCTTCGGTTCTCGCAGATAAAGAGTCGCGACGACGCGACAATGCAGCGAAGCTAGGAGCGTGCGTGACGGGATGCGCAAGGCTGGACGAGGAAGTCCTAGATGGAGGGTTCGAGAGAGGTAGCGTCGTTGGAATCAGCGCCGAGGATGAAGAGATGGGTGTCAAGGTGAGTGTGCCCCCTATCTTTTACGACTCTGCGGGTGCTGACGCTGTGCCAGCTTGGCCTCCAGACGCTGGCCCGTTCGCTCTGCGACGGGAGGGTCAAGACGGGGCTGGTTGTAACGCCGAAGCCGGCGAGTGTCATGTTGGCTGGTCTGAGAGACTCGATCAAGGCCGAGTTGAGCAAGGACGTCAAGAAGATGACGAGGGAGTGTCTGGAAAGGGTCATGCTGTCGTGCGTCTTTGACTTGGATGGGCTCTGGGAGGTCCTCGCGGATCTGGATAAAACCGCAGAGGACGAGCCGGAGAGACAAGATGTAGCTCCTGTCGAAGAGATTCAAGACAGTCAAGACGACGACGACGACGACGCCCTCTCGCCTATACAGGAGCCCCGAGTCCGAGAGAAGGACACGAATCACCCAGACATGATCATCATCACGCACTTTTCTGCCCTCCTCACCAGCCTCTTCACCCACCGCGAAAAGTCAGCCGCACACTCAGCCCTCCAACTACTAGGCTCCCACCTACGGGACCTCACCCGCAACCTCGCCTCGCACCCGCTGATCCTCATCCTCAACTCGACATCCTCTCCCGGCCCGGCAGCGAAGCAGCAGCAGCAGCAGACGACGGCCCCAGACCCGACGCTCCGCTCCATTTTCAACCCGCCGCCGCCGCCAAGCTACGTCGCGCACAGCGCGCGCCGCACAAAGCCCAGCTTCGGCCTCGTCTTCTCGCAGCTCCTGGATCTGCACTTGCTGTGCACGTGCGTTCCGCGGACGAGGCTCGACGCCGAGGCTGCCGTGCAAGGCGACCACCAGGTGCCGACGGCGTGGGTCGTCGAGGTGCTGCTTGATGAGATTGGCGTCTGGGAGGGGAGACGCGGCGCGAGGAAGGGGAGGGAGCAGAGGTGGACGGCCGTGGATGTTGTGGCTGGCAGGGTTCAGGGGGCCTTTGAGGACGACGAGACGGAGGGCAAGGTGGTGAATACTGCCCAGGTCAGAGTTGTTGGAGGGTTTGGGGGCCCGAGGGTGTGACGTGAGACGGTCAAGACTAGACAGACATGGACAAGTATCAATCGCTCATATATGGTTGCGAATGAATTTACGCGCAATTATCAACATCCACCCAATTATTTCACGACGCTCCATCACAGTTGACCCCTTCGCCAGCTCCGCATGCCAAACATGGGCTTATCCTTCCAGAGTACAAGCTCGCCATCCAGCCCCTTCTTCTCTTCGGTCTCTTCTCTTATCTGACATGCATCATCTCTCTTCGTTCGTCTACAGCTCCTATACTTCCAACACCTCGGCACCCCTTGATCCGGTGGTTCGCCGTGGCCATGCTACCTTGGGCCAGATGACGCGCTGACCTCGCTTCCTCGAAGCTAGAGTTTACATCCGACTGCCACCCCTAGATGTTGCCACGCTAACATCAGTTGAGCAGTTCCGTGTACTTCTCCAGGCTCCTCGTCTGCCCGTGGGGGTCGACAAGCGAAGCCGTAGATGGTCCATGCTGCCTCCTGAAATAGGTATCTTGCGTCCGGCAAACAGCTCGCGTCATGGCATCAGGCCCCGGCAAGTAATACAAGAAGAAAATCTTTCCAGAATAACACTCCCCAGTTGTGGGTCTCGCCAGCTATTGTTATGAACCGAGCAGCTCCGACTTGCGGTTGCTCTTCCAAAAGTCGATAGCCTCGACCACGTCGTCTCCCTTTTCATCTTCATGCGCAAATAGAATCTGTCAAGTCTGTTAGCACCTCTTTGGCTCCTCATCACATGGGTTTGATAGCTGCCTACCTCGTGTGTGCTGCTGTGGAGCATACGAATGTTCTTGCGAGGCACAATATGTACCGCGCCGCTCTCCATGTTCCGCAACTCGATAAAATTGGGCTCAAAGGCCAATATCCAGGGGTAACTGAGAGCAAAGTTCTGAGGCGTACCCTCCCAGTCGATTCGCCATTCGGGCCGAGCTCGCCAGCCATTGCGGTTGACAAAGAAGGAGAATTCTGAGTAGTTGAGTAGAAACTCGCCGTTGAGTCGCTCGATATGGATGGGTCTGACTCCTTCCTTGCGGTTCACAAAGTCAAGTGAGGTATCTGCTTGGTCGAGCAACGATTGCGTTTCGAGGGTCTCGAGAGATACCACTTCGAAGCCGCGAGCACAGGCGACGCACAGCTTGGACTTGAGGAAGTGCACCGACGACGATTCTGTGGGAATGTAAAACTCCTTGAACGGCTTGAGCTCGTCGTGTCCGCCGCTCATGAACTTGCCAATACCCTTCTGCTTCTTCGCCTTGGTCATTGCATCGTTTGGCTCAAAAACCTTGATAGTGGTGGACAGGGCCGACGACTTGACGCAGCAAACAAGATGCCTGCCCAGGCAGATGCCTGTCTTGAAGAAACTGCAATGGTTCTGGATCTTCTTCGGCCTCCTGGATAAAGCCGGCTCGTCGGGGTTGAGAGCAGATACCGAGTATGACTGGAGGGTCTTGTTAGACAAGACCAGGAGCAGCTGGTACTCCTCCAAGATGTCAATCTGGGTGACACTGGTGGTTTCCAATACCCTTCTTGGCACCTGATCCTTAACCTTACGATCAGACAAGTAAACACCGTTATCTGTACCGTACAGAAGTTTACGGCCGCCATCTGCTGCAGGTCAGTTACTGTTTCTACATCCATTTCACAAAGGCACTTACCAAATGGCGTCACGCAGTTGACACGGTTGGTACCGGCAAAGAACTTGCTTGAGATGAGAGTGGTGTTGAAGAAGTCTGCACGCGACCGGAGGCGTTCTTGAGCAGTGTGGATGTACTCGAGCCACTTTTGACGCGCTGCCTGGTTCGATGCGTAAAGCGTCAACTCATAGCCCGCTTTACCAAGATGGCGGAACGTGATCGGCCAGCCTTCCTTTCTCCCTGCATCGTTGGCGTTGTTTCGAATTGAAGGAATCAGACTTGATGAAGAGCGCTTCATATTTCCGTCCTTAGGAATCACCTCTTCCATTTCTCGGATGGACAGAAGCTCCAGAGGGATAGGCCTTCGGTACGCCTTGATCTCCTCACTCTTTCCGTTCTGCTTGATGCGCACAAGCAGGGCCGCATGATCGAACAAGAATGCGGTAATATCCGGGGGTTCAGTGGGCGACTTCTTGAACTGACACTTGAAAACCATTTCACGGCCCTCCTCGGTAAGCCTGAGGTCTACCTTCTCATTGGGTCTGAAACGGAGCTGCTCATGAAGCCTCCTGAGGTTGAATCGGTTCTCGGCCTTTCCAGACTCCGCGTTGACTCGGCCCAGGATGTCTCGAATCATTGTCAAGACCTTAGGGATATCTTCCTTGTCAGGATTACCATCTTCCGTGTACTTCAAGACATTCTCCAACAAGAGGGGGTATCGGGCAAGACGAGTCGTTGGCTTGGTAAGATAACCGTTGAGCTCAAGCTTTCTCGACTCCTTGCGTCGTTCGATCTCATCCACAAACTTGGAAAAGTAGGTGTTAATCGACCTTTCGTTCTCGAACTCAAACTTTCCTTCCAGCTGCTTCGAACCGTACAAGATAAAGGGCTCGAACTGCGGAACGTACTCCAAGAAGATGTCACCAATGTTGTGGACAATGGGCTCTTTCTGCTGTCGAGTTGTGATGCCAGCGGCGAACCGCGAGCTGACGGTGTGAATGCTGGGATGATCGATGATATTGCTGAAGATTGTCTTGACGACCTTTTCGCGACGCTGAATAGGTACCGGTGAAGCCTTAGATCGCAGGGGCAAGATCCAAAAGTCTCGCAGGTATTCCAGATCCTTGACAAAGTCCCGTTCAGTGTAGCAGATTTCTGAAATGACTTCTTGCCTCTTCTTTTCTCGCTCTCCAACCCTCTCGGCGACCTCCTTGGGAACCGAGTTGATCCAAAGCTTTTGCTCGTCTGTTTGGTCGACCTCATCGTCGTTGACATTGGCTGCGTCCTCTTTCCGCAGGCCAGGGTTGATTTTCAGGTTCAGCCTAGAAACCTGCTCCAGTCGCCGGGGACAGGCAATGGAGTAACATAGCTGATCCCTAGTACAAGTTGGCGAATAGCATTCAGAAAGGAGGACAAAGACGCCGTTGACCGCAGGTTTCTCCTCGGGCTCATCCATCAACGTCTCCCTGAACTGGTACATTTCCGACTGAGAGTCGCGCAACCGGTGCTCGTACGTAACATCGTGGAAGAACTTTTGAGCATCCAAGGCTCGTCCCAGGAGTAACGCAAGGTTTCGATCGGTGGTCCTAATGATGTACGATAAGACGTCCACAGCCTCAGATCCGCTGAAGGCATTCTTGTATGTAAGCTCGTTCTTAGTGCGATCGCCCGTGATGATCTTTCTACGGAAGCACTCTCCGACGCGAGAGAGCAGAGCTGGATATACGAGGGGCGGTCGAATCTTGGTCGCGGTGGGTGGGCGTTCGCCCTCGATAGACTTGCTTCTAGAAGGTCGGTGGACAAGAGTGCCAGCATCGGACTCGGAGGGGGTGATAGTCGGGGCTATGGTAGAGGCCATGGACATGGTCCGATTGTGGTCGGTGCCACCGTTGGATGAGACCATGCTGGCAGTTCGAGTCTGCGTTCCAGGAGCTTGGGGAAATGCATTGGAATAGCCATTAGTGGCCGGCGGCTCTGCCGGTGCTCGTCGATTAGGAATGACTCGACCGCTCATAGTCTGGTGGGAGTCTCTGTCCTGAGGGTGATAGGAGCCGGTCATGGACATGGTACGATCCTCGTGGCGCTCAGGGACCACTCTCCCCTGAGCCGTCGTCCTGGCCGCGTTCTGGTGAGAGTAGGGAGCCTGTCGAAATTGATTTGCGGAGGACTGCTGATACGTGCTGGGAGGCGGGTGGTATGCTGGCTGTCGAGGAGCAGAGGCAAGAGACTGTGAGCGATAAGGATCATTATTCATGGCTGGGCCCTGCCCTCCCTGATAAAAGCGCTGTGCCGGTGTCCTTCCCGCAGGTTGCGATGGCGGGCCTCTATGCTCCATACGCGGAGGTGCCGGCCCTCCGGGACCAGGATAGGGACGCCTCGCCTGCTGCTGTTGCTGCATGTAGTGGGGCGGGACCTGCTGGCCGCCCGACGCTGAGCGTTGGTTTGGATAATATCCGTTTCCCATGCTGTTGCTATCCATTGTCCGAGTCCTGCCAGAATCACGATCACCGTATTGGCCGGGAGGGGCTCGAGGCGGTGGTTGCCGTTGCATACCGGAGGACATGGAGGACATGGTCTGAGTGCGACCCGGGTCCATCATGGATGGAGGCATCGAGGACGACGAGGTCATGGTCTGGGACCTCCCTGGGGGAGGAGCCGCGCCAAATATATTGGAGAAAGCGGCGTCTCGCTGGTAGTTGTTCTCTTCGCCGTAGCCCTGCGGTGCTGGCCGTTGGGGAGCTCTTCGAGGATCGTATCCGTAATTGGACATGGTGATGAATGCTTTGCCTGTGCATTGACGAGACTCATGTCAGGAAACAGAAGAGGACGTGGAGAGCGCATGTGAATTAGGGAGAAGTTACAAACCGTTTTTTCAAAACGTCAGAGGCAGAAAATAGGTTATCAGGTGGATCAACAATCAACCTCGACGGGTGCGCCGCCGTCGGTCGACGCCAACACGACCCTTTTGGCTGAGCTGCCGTCAACGGAGATGCGTGGGCGAAACTCGTCCGGGGTCTACCGGCGTCGCGATCACCGTCGCAAGGCGGCGCCCGTCGGTGAGAGACAAGGGCGGCGAAGTGACGCTCGAGGGGTTGCTTCTACCCACAGGAGATGTCGGCTTTGCAAGTTTGGGCTCGAGGGGAGGCTTCCGGAGGAGGCGGCAGGATGAGCAAAATGTCAAATCTCAGGCCTCAGTCCGGGGCTCATGGACTGATATAGGACGACGAAAGGGATGTCAAGGACAATGGGTCGTTGCCGTTCCGAGGTTTGCTGGCCCAAGTCTGGCGATAGACTTGGAGGGGGTTGCAGGTTCACGATCCACGCACTCGGTGCTTCGCAAGTTAGGCAGAGAAAGGTAGGCCAGGTCAGGTTAAACTTGCTTGGGTCGGCAAGTGGTCCACCGGCGTCGAGGTCGACGTCCACGTCTTTAGGTACTGTATGCAGCAAAAGCAGAGGAGAGTTAACAGCACGAACAGGGAGCCAGCAGGCGGATAAGCCAGCCCTGGAGGGCAAGCCAGTGCTAGGTCCACCGTAAATCCACCTGTCTGATGGCGGCCTCTGGTGCCTTTTCGGGGTTGACGGGGGGCGGGCAATGTGGGTGCGCCGCGATGGATGGGCAGTTGTTTAGTACAAAAGTAAGGGGACAAAAGATGCTGGGGTAGCAGTCTAGGAGCATGGATGTTGCACTGAGCGTCAGAGTTCTTATCGAGGGCGAGGGCCAGAGTACGGAGTACTGTATCGAGAAGCCTTTGTCTACTACTATTAGTAGTTCTGCAGATAAAGTCGTGATTGTTCCTCGTGATCACAGGCCTTTCTCTCTATACCTTATCTGTCCCTCGTACACACGTTGGCGGCGTGTACCTTGTTTGTCTTGCTTGGCCCGCCGTGGGTTGGATGAATGGAACTCTTCGGCCGGAGCCACGGCAATTCAGCCAAGGTACAGGTAGCGTAGCGACAGGTGAATTTCCTGGAGGCTAGGTACCTCCAAGGGCCTAAGAGAAGGGGGCACGCTAACGGCCGTTGATTTCTCTTCTTGATCCTTTTATTATGCCGCTTGTTCCACATTCCTCTGTACATCATCTCCCGCAGGTATTGGACTGTTGGCCATGGTGCAGGTAAGAGTAATGCTTTCTGTTTAACAAACGGACTTGCTTTATTCACCTGTTGTTATTCGACTATGTATATGCGTGTTTCAATGAGTGCCTAGTGAATACTCAAGAAGCTGCTCCTGTCCACGGCCTTCAACCAAGGTATCGGCGGCTGGCCCGGCTCCCGTCGTTGATAAGGTAATGAATGGGATGGTAGGATGGATGGCTTTTCGAACCAGCGAACCGCCGCCTAGGGCAAAAGCTCACCATATCGGGTTATAAATAGCAACTACTTGATCTGTAAGCATATCAGCCGAAGGACAAAAGAATTATGAATGGTGAGAATCCTGGGGGTTATTGATATAGTTTTAAAAGTTTTGCGAAATAACTAAGGTGTTCTTTTAAAACGTGCTTCATGAGCTCGAACTTTGGTTATGCGTCCCGTCAAGTTGGCAAAAAGGGAGCGAAACAATCTCATTGGTCCGATCACGTGACTGGGCCCAATGATGCGTCAGCCTTTCCAGCTCCCCAGCTCTCTCTGTTAGCCTGTTGTCTCTAAAAGCTACCAACGTCAACCATCGCAATCAGGTTGTCGCCTCTGTCCTCGAGCCCCGTCAACAGTCACACTCCTTTACCATGGCTGAATCAGAGCTCGCTCCCAAGTTTGCGCCCTTTATAGGCATGGTGAGTTCCCATCGTGATGATGATTTCAAAGGGGAAATCGCGAATGCTGATGCGTCGGTTTGTAGGCCGGCATTGCAGCTGCAATGATCTTCGGATGTACGGTGTTTCCCTCTTCCACGCGATACGATTCCAACACGAGCGGTTGCTGAATGATTCGATAGCTATTGGTGCTGCCTATGGTACGGCCAAGTCCGGTATTGGCATCGCAGGTGTCGGTACATTTCGACCAGACCTCATTATGAAGGTACCCCATCTTCAGCCTTCGCGAATATAAAAAGTTAGATCTGACGCCGTTGCTAGTGCCTGATTCCCGTCGTCATGTCGGGTATCATTGCCGTGTACTCCCTCGTCATCTCTGTCCTCATCGCCGAAGATTTGGACCCTTCCAAGAACTACAGCTTGTTTTCGTATGTTGTCGAGATGTCGAGTTGCCAGGCGGAAATACTGATTCGTGACAGGGGCTTCATGCATCTAGGATGCGGTATTGCGGTGGGCATGACGGGTCTCGCCGCTGGCTACTGCATCGGCATCGTTGGCGACACCGGTGTTCGTGCTTACATGGAACAGTCCAGGATCTTTGTCGGCATGGTTTTGATTCTTATTTTCGGTGAAGTTCTTGGTCTTTATGGGTATGTTCCTAGTTCCTGGCCTATACGATCGTTCCCAAGCTGACATTCGATAGCCTCATCGTTGCCCTGATCCTCAACACCAAGAGCAAGGGTTAAACTAGTATACATTTCGAAACACCATGATAACCACCTTGTTCATCCAACTCCTCTAGGAGTGTTCAAAGTGTACTTTGAGTAGGTTCAGGACTACTACTGGGCCACAGAGGCGTGTCATTATATGTACATCGGGCATGGCGTTATGGACCGTGTAAACGTGTATTTTTCAAACCCAGACAGGTAGAGGACGGACGGAGAATTGACGGCATCTAGCTTTGAGTCACAGTGCGCAGCCAACATGCCTTTTCCAAGAAATACTTTTGTCGTTTCTGGAAAAGCTGGTGAACTCGAGAATATCTTGGTTGAGGGGCGTGCTACCTAATCATTTCCAGCCTTATCGAACCCCCCACAGCCCTGCTATGCGGAGCGAGTGACAGAAGAGAAGAAGCAGATGACAACCCCTTTTACGCCGTCATGCAAAACAGGATCGAAAAAGAAAAAGAAACAAAGCCAGAGAAACCGGCAATTCCCATGCCATGACACATCCCAAGGCCCAATCTAGATCATCTAACGCCAGGAAAATGCGGCAATGTCGTTTCAGATGCAACCAGCGGACGTCCACCGCGACACAGCAGCAGCGTCCCAGCGCGGCAGGAAATGAAAATGAAAATAAAGGAGAGAAATGAAAGAGAACTTTTCAGACCAAGCGCCGGCCTCCGATGCGGCGCAGAAGCTTCTTGCGGCCTCCCATATCTGTCTCACGCCGGGGTCTGTTCAGGCTACGCTCACGTTCGTCCGAGTCCTTCATCCTCGCTAGCGATATGTCAGCACAAGCAGTCCCTTCTGGAAAATGTTTCTCGGTCTCACCTAGGAACCAGTCCCACTGGCGGTCTTCGCGGATGAGGATATCGTCTCCCGACTCACGCGCGAGTCGCTCTCGACGCGCTCTCGAAGCCGCAACTTCGCCTACCAGGTAAGGATCTTCGAGGGGTCTATGAGTGAAACTGCGATCCTGCTGCTCCTGTTCGTTCTGATCCGACATGGCGCGACGCAGGCTATCTACGGGGTTAAGCTGAGCAGTCATTCGACGTTGAGCGACGTTGTGATAGTGCCGGGCGGCGGGGTTACTGGAGACGGAGGACCATGTCGCGATGCGGAAGTTGTTCAAGTTCGGGACGCTCCGTAGAGGAGCGGCGGGTACAGGAGGCAGGCCGATGGTCTGCTGGCGGTGAGGAGTCGGAGTCGAGGTGCCATCACTATGCGGCACTAGAGACGTTCGCGCAGCAGTTGCAGCTCGAGCGGCAGGAGTGTACGGCGGCACAGCCTCGGGAAATGGGTTGGTCGAGTGGTAGGAGGGCGCTTCCGAAACTGAGGCGAAATGAAGGTTAGTGATACTGGTCTCGTGCTGGGACGGTGGATCTGAATAGTTAGATCCAGCCGTGGCGTAGGTAAAGTCTGGCACAACAAGCATACGCAACAACTCGAATTTGAACACGCACCATACGAAGGGGCAGTCGAGCGGATTGAAGCTGTCTCGAAATCCTCGGCGCTGTAGCGCGGTGTAGCGATAGCACCAGTCATGATGGCAGAACCCGGAAGAGGGGACGAAGTTTAGAAAGAAGCGGAAGAGGGGAAGCGCAAGCCAGCTCGAGCATCTGTCCCAAGGATGGTTCTTGGGGAGCTAAATACAAAGGCCGAGACAACTCAAGGACCATATAACGAGTGATAAGGAGACGACGAGTTGAGGGAGGGCTGTCGGGTTGTGGAAACTAACGCTGGGAATGATGACCTTCTTCAGTCCCGCCTCGGAACTAGTTAGAGGGTAAGACAGGAGGGTCAGGATACCCAGGCTTGTTTAATGCACAGCCGCGGATAAACATGCATGCAGTCCAGGGAGGTAGCAGATGGTGTGGTAGCAAAAGCAAGCGTGCAGGCCTCTTGGAGAGCACCAAGTACGGAGTACACGGCACAGGCTGGCGAACCGAAGGCTTTGGACAGGTTCCTAGTTCAAAGGCCCAGCCAGGTCTGGCCTGGGCATCCGTATCTCATCGTGGCGTGGGACTCGTGGCGTGGAGGTTGGAGGGGGGTTGAGATGCGGGGACACGTGAGGGAAGACAAGACGATGATGCTGTGGACGGGCAATCGACATTGCCATGACGCGATGGCTCCGAGACAAGAAAGAAACTCTGCTTCGTTCTTGGGCCTTGTTAAGCAAGTTTGCTACAGTAACTTACTGTATTTGCGTCTGCGGGTGTCACGAGCTCTCTCCAGCTGTGCTCGTTGACGATCGACATGGCTGCAACGGTCGGGCACGTCCAAGGGGCACTGTGGCATTTCCTGTCTGGGATGGCTAGTGATGGCTCCCAAGACGCTCCCCCTGAGATGTGCCCGAGCGATTTCCCTAGTAGGAATGACGAGCTTCCACGCATTGTTCCGTACGGCGGTAGCGGGGTATCACGGGCAGGTTCCCGGGCCCCAAAGAGCCCTCCACCGGCCAAACAACCAGACCTCGGAGGAATCTTTGCCCACTGTGAATGGCGGGGTTCTGGACGTTGTGGATCATTCATCGGGCCCGTGGCTGTGCACGCAGGGCGGGGAGTGGAAGAGACGGGGTCGTCGTGGTGGGGAGCGCCTAGAAGTTCCGAAGTTCGAGGCAGCCAATCGATAAGGCGTCGAGACTCTGCTTAGTGAACTGACGGAAGCCCTGTTCCACCACGACGATGTGGACGGATTGTGAATCCGGTTTGTTCGCGAGGTTTGACAGGGCTTGTGGGCCTTGATGATGTAGTTGACGCTGAGCTCGTGGACTTTTATCCTGCTTTTATATCCGTCTTTTGCCGTTGTGCTTAAATAAGTGAAGTTGTACTTCGTACTCCGTACGTGGTAGTTACGGAGTACTGCTTGGCTTAATCTGCCGAGCCAAATCGTCGTCGTTGTCGTCGTTGATCGACCCTACCCGCCTCGAGCCGCGTGGTCGGGCCAGCAGCCCATTTGAGCGTCTGGAAGTGCGCTATCTCAAGCCTAAACGAATGCTTGTGCAACACCACCCTTACATTATTCCCAGCTGCTCAAAACTGATTTGGGTGCGACCCCTCCCCCACATGTCGTCTTGAGCGGGATGGCGGATCTGCTGAATGCTGTAACGTGCTCGTCGTGCCCCTACTCCGTACAGTACCTTAGTTTAATGGGCTTGCTGTAAGCTTCCATGCCATCTATTGGTACCGTCAAGGATGATGTTTGGCTGGCGTCCTTCAGAGCAATGGCCGTCAATTTGACGAGGGTGGGAGGGCAAGAAAAGCCGGATAACTGGGACATTGAGCTTGTGACTCTGGTGCATCGCAGATGCAGGAACCGCTTGCGTGAACGATAAGAAACGTTACCAGATCATATCTTTTAGGCACAAGAACAATAAATAACGGAGCCGTTCTCTACAGGTAGGTATCACCTCCCCGCTGAGCAAAGTCGTCTGTAGGCGGGTGGCCGGAGCAAATCCACTTCTCTTCTGAACCAACTCAGTTCGGCTGGAAACGCAGGGGAAAGAAGATGGATGAACCCCTCCCACACCCGAGCGTGGAGCGTCGAGACCACTCGGGGAACATGGGTGCACGTTGGATCTCAACCAGTCCACGAACCCATGAAGGTCTGCTGGACCTGCCACAAATGGTATTTTGCCGTTTGGATGAGAGCGGTGAGTGTGCTCTGCTGACATGCATCCAAAGTTGCATGTCATGTCTTGCTCTGGTGGATTGCGAGTTTCTGCGTGCAAGTGGTGCTCTCTGGGAAGTCGTTGGAATTGCCCGCGTCTGCGCACGGCCAAGAAACCAGGACTGTTGAGCTTGATAAGGTTACGTGGCGGCTCTGGAACATGACAAATGTTGACGAGGGCTTGGCTGTGACTCGAGCGAGTGACTGGTGAGGGAGTTTGCAGAATAGGTAGGCAGTGACGGGAAGGAAGAGATTCTCGTAATGTATGGAGTAGCCAGGCCGTTCTGGCTTGCTGCTGCTGCTGGTGAATGGCAAAATACCAACTGAGACAGGAGTTTACTATGGCGGTCCCAGGTTTAGTCTCGAAGTAACGTTTGATTGGAAGGTTTGCGATGAGGTTGCAGGAAACATATGTCCAAGGAGGATGACTCAGTTCGTAAGAGAAGTTGGGCTCATAATAGCTCCTATTTGTTTCTTCATTCCTAAATTCCCGGTTATTCCACTACGTGGAGGGGCTAAACAGATCACAATGGTAGGATAAGAATTGGTTTTCTTTCTACGGAGTACTGCGACTATATCGAGGCGGATGTAGAGTAGTTCCTGTGCAGGCTGCCCCCCGCCGTAAGTGCTGTACGTACTCGTAATTAGTCGATAAAGTTTAATGGAAGATACGTACCTCGTCGCGTCTAGACGCGATCCAAGCTCCTCGTTCTTTGTTCAACATCTGCAAAGGCCAATACCCAGATCGGTCAACCTCATCCCCGACGCTCTACATCACGATCAGAAAGGTCTAGCTTGATATTTCTAACTCTTCGAGATTTATACTTGAATCTGCAGATATCAATATCAGATATCACCTCTCAGATGCCCACTCGTGTGCAAGACTCCTCTGATGAGGAGTCGCATTCGCGATCGCCCTCTCCATCTTCACGCGCAACGCCAGCGCACCGTAGTCTGGCAATGAGGGAGCGAGAAAGCAGTCGAACGGTCTCTGGTTCAAAAAGAAAACGTGCGGACACTAGAACTGGCGAATCTTCAAACCTTAGGAGGAGGACAAGAGAGCCATCAGCGGAGGGAGACGACGACGACGATGATGGTGACGACGACGTTTACGACCCAGATCAGCCATTGCAGGAGCGTCGGAAAGTGCAACAGGGATTCAGAGATTTACTTCGCGAAGTGACGGAAAACACGGAAGAATATCTACAAGCCGACTCTCGCGGCCTACACGAGGCCATTCTACGAGCCGACGAACTGTCAAAGAAGGTGCGACAAACCACTGAAGCAACGATTGACTCGCGGCTACTCGTCAGCACGACCGATTTGTCTTATCGTAAAACTTTACGGTTAACCCAGGGCAGCCTTTCGCAAGGTATTGATGTGGACGAGTTCGTATCAAAATGTATCACCTATATGAGGCAAGGTCGCGGGATTATGGACGATGATGCAGCAGAGCTTTCGAGTACCCAGCGACAGCGAAGAGTGAATATACGACGGAATGGAGATGGCGAGGATGACATTGGAGACGATGGCGATATGATGAATTGGCCTCATCTCGGTCGTTTCGCTAGCCTGCCATACATCCGCCGACCAGCACTTCCTGGGTTCCTCCTTGGTCCACTGTCGGTCGAGAAGAAAGCTCGTAAGATAGCAAAACGAAGCGCGCCTTTCCGGCCAAACAACCTGGTAGAAACTCGTCCCGAGGTTCTCAACGTTGAGGACCTGGCCAAGAGGGAGAATGATCTAACCGCCATCTGCGGCAAAATCCTTCAACAGCTCCAGAACACTCAGGCCGACATTCAACAAACTGTGATGGATCTAATTGAGGATGACATGGAAGATGAGGAAAAGAACACAATTATGCACCAGCATGGCCTTCGAAGTACCGGCGGTCTCGACCTTATGCGCTTCGTTGTGAACCCGAAATCTTTTGGTCAAACGATCGAAAATATGTTCTACGTCAGCTTCCTCATTCGGGATGGCAGGATCGAGATTGATTTCGACGAATTTGGACTTCCAGCGCTAGGTACGCTTTCCCACAAGCCGGCATTCGAAACAACTACTAACACAGTCCTACAGCTCCCGTGGACAGAGAGACTGAAGAAGAGGAAACGACGCGCCACGGTGCAGCCAAACACCAGGCCATTTTGTCTATGGACATGGAGACTTGGCGCGATATCATAGACACATTTGGTCTCCAAGAGCCGATGATTACGCACAGGAAAGAGGCGACCAACACAGGACCTGGAGCACGGGGTTGGTATAGTTAGCGAGGGAGAACAAGGCGAGTCTCGGGGCACCCAGATTATCTTCATCTGTCGAGATACCCTTGTTGCCTGCTGTGGCCAACTTTTCGGCCACGGCGACGATGTGTTTGTGTGTGCACAGGCCTCTCTCGTGCCATGTACGCTCATGTTCTTTGTTCTTGCTCATCCCTTGCCTGTCCACACAATAACCATGAAGCAGGCTTCCACCTGAACAGACACCTCGGAAAGCAATAATGGTTGTGCCAAGATGGAGGGAGGCGCTGTTATTTTTGGCGCATGGGGCACGGTATCAAAGGAGTCATTGAGTCAAAGGATTAAGGAAGCTGAATAGACAAAGCCGTCCCCTTGCATTCCCTACTTTTCCGTCGCAAATGGTGTTTTCACATAAACCCGGCCAAGTCGAGTTGCCGCCTTTCTTTCTTCAAATCCCATCACTGCCCTGTCTATCTTGATGAGAACACCTCCATCTTCACAGTCTCAATACCTTTTCAAAACGTTGTCTTGTCAAAAGCGTCCGGCTAAATCAAGGCCTCAACATCAGCCTCTCCTTTGGCGATATTACTCTTGGACCTCGATACCTTGGGCGTTGATGCTGTAGCGGACTCCTGCCCGTCGAAAACAGCGACTTGCATCACTAGACCACACGATATTCTGGACCAAGAGGCATCTCACGACCATACTTGGACTTGCCTGTTGTCTCTCAAGAAGTCATCATGCGCAAAGGAGCCACTCGTTCCATTGTGGAACGCTTGACAGAACAGGCCAAAGCTCGTTTAGAAGAGACCATCCGCAACCGAGCTGACGAAAAGGGCAAGATCCTCTCCAACATCGACCAGGCCTATGAGGTGGTCTACTCCAAAGTTGACCCGGCCTCTCTCAACGGTATTGCACCCGCTCTGGAAGCGCTGCTAGCCGTTGTCAAAGGCGGCATTGAGGTTGTCGTCGACAGCGCCAATAACTCACAACTCAGTGAGGGCCGGCTCTTCCAACAAGCTGCAAAAAAGTTGGAAGCTGAGCTGGAAGCTCACTTGGAGGAAGAGACAAAGAGAAAAAACAGAGAGTTGCTAGATATCAGGAACGAATTGTCATTTACTGGCAACAAGACCACCAAAACAGAGGAAGATGACCCCGAGCCGACCACCAATCCTCAAACCAACAGGGAGAGACGCGGCTTTACGCGAACAGACAGTGCTAGCACTACTACCAGCAGCGGCCACATGAAGCCCAGCAAATCTTGGTACACCTACGGAAAAAACCAGCACGAGGCAACCCAGCAGAAGGCCCCAAAGACTCCTCCAGAGCCTTCTCCCCCTGGAGGACGTTGGGGTAGGAACATAACACCCACTAAAGCAGCCTCTACCCCGGGGACAGGTTCCAAGAAGCTCCAAGATCAGGATACATCTCAAACTGGACGATTTGCCCATCTACATCCTATAATGGGAGACGCCCTTCAACTTGGAGATGACATCACCAGAGAGTTTATGGAGGACATGAGAGCAGACGATGACCCAGACTCGGATGAATGGCATACCGAAGACGATGAGCAGGCTAATATTCACGAGGATGAGCAGGTGACGGAGCTTCAAAGAGAGACTCACCAGAAAAGGATATTGATTGGCATGAAGGACAAAGAAATCCTATGTCTTAAGGAAGAGAACATCACACTCGGGAAAAAGAACGACACACTCGAAGAAAAGAACAGCACACTCAAGAAAAGAAACGAGGAGCTCAACACTAAAAATGTAGATCTGGAGGATATGCTTGCAGCCCATCAACAGGACACCGTCGGTGGGAGCCCAGCAGTATTTCCGACGGGCACGCCAGTCCCGGGCGTCTTAGAGAGCTCAAAGTCCTCGGTATTCAGACTTTCAAGAAACACTAGTCGAGTGTCCTCGCCGGAGAATGCATCTTGGATCAAGGCATGGCTTCCCAAGGCCCTTCAAGCCCACAAAGGACGACTCCAGAGCGCGATGAACCGCTGCGTCACCGATAAGCAGATGTTTGAGAGAGAGATGACGAAATTCGCCGGCAACGGGGTCCCAGGCATCGAAAAGAAGTACTTCAAGATCTACGTGGATTCTTCCAAGCAGCAATGTGGACAGTTTAAACAAACCATTGAGTTCTTGGATGAACTTGCAGCACGCGCCAAGAAGACGGGGCCTGCGATAGTACCCCTTGCGGAGGAGCTTGGGGGATCCGTCCCGGGCACAGCCTCTGTGCCGGTGACGGCCCTGTTGGATCACAAGCCCGAAAATCCTAGGTCTTCATCAGGGTCTCCAAGCTCCGGACCCCGGAGTACTTGGTCTCGCAGCTCGGTTAACCACAACTCTGATGTGGGAAGTTCTAGAGACTCTGTGTCCCACTCTGAGACTTCATTTTCGGTCGTGCCTGACGCTCCATTCTCTGAGGATATTCCTCCTGCCATTCCCTCTCCTGAGGTTGCCGTGCCCGCGGTTCCATCTCCTGCTGTTGCAGCTCCAGAAACTGCGGCTTCAGAGACTGCGGCTTCAGAGACTGCGGCTCCAGAGACTACAGCTCAAGAGACTGCGTCGCCTACCGTGGCTCGTCCTGTCACAGCTGCTGTTCGTTCAACGGCTGTTCCCCCAGCTAGCGCCCCCATAGGCATCGTTCCTCCTTACACTGTTCCTCCTCCCGTTGCCCCGGGCGAAACATCGGCTCCTGCTCAGGTAGAGACTGTGTCGAAGTCGGGGGGCGATGATGAGAAACCTCCGAAAAGGAATCCGCGCGAAAGGGTCCCGCCTCACCTGAATGCCGATGCTTGGATGTCGGGAAACTTCTGGATCCATTTCTATCGTTTTCTCATATGGGTCTTGAGACAGCTTGGGGCCTGGGTGCGGCTTGTGTATTACATAGCCTTCACGATCGTTTATATGGCAGATGAGTTGCTGAGGCTGGTTCGAAGGTGGCTCGGAGCCCCGGACCAGTGGCCGCGGGTGCTACAGCGTCCCGCCCGCCCATCGTCTGAAGAGGTTTGGACTGTTTTGTATCACGTTTTGTTTCTTCTCACGTGGCAGATGCAGCTCGCTTCCTACCGCGAGAGGCAGATATGGATGGACGCGAACGGACTTACGAGGCAGTACATGCTAAGACGGTACCAACGGGGTGATTCAGAGGCGTTCTGGCTTGGAGCAGACACAGCGTTGATGGCGGGATGGCAGGACATCCAGGATGCAGCTCAACACTACTACGAAGCTGTATCCTCGGCCAAGGATTCAATGCTGGCTGTGCTCCAGTCTATGTGGGAATACCGTTACTTGGATGAGGGTCTCAGAGTTGTCCGTGTTGCTCGTGCAGCTTTTAACCAGGACTTGGGTGTCTGAGGGAACAGGTTGGTTATGATTGGTGTATCTGATTGCCTGTTCGGCCATTGAGGTTTAGTTATGATTCAGGGATAGGCGATTTATCTGTTAGTGGGTTGGATGATTTTTGTTGATTGCTTGGAGCACTTTAATACATGTTTTGGTTTCTATTTTGAGAAAGTATGATAACCACGACGTATCCGTATTATAGATATCCGGAATCAGAACACAGTCGCAGTTATCACACTTTGATAACGTGTAATAGGTGTTCAGTCTCACGGCATTATTTAGTAGCGCAGCACCGCCTCGACATGGATTAGTTACTCGGCAGGAGTTCAGTCAATTACTCTGTACGTACTCCGTACTCCGTAGTTACGGATACAACGGACCAATTCAACCTCGGAGCCTCGGCAT
This sequence comes from Fusarium staphyleae, assembly GCA_017140175.1. Lineage (NCBI taxonomy): Eukaryota > Fungi > Ascomycota > Sordariomycetes > Hypocreales > Nectriaceae > Fusarium > Fusarium staphyleae. The sequence goes on from JADDON010000167.1 coordinate 24,763, forward strand.
CAAACCGGGCGGCGGACCATCCTTGCCCGCGCCCTGGATTAATTAGCGTACCACGGCCCTGGAGCTCGGGGATCTTCGCTCGGGGTGTTGATGTCATCGCGAATCAACCACTTCCATTACCAATACCAATACCAATACCGGCAAGTTAATCGTCACATAGAGAATATCTTAGAGAGCAAGCATTCTCGCGTCATGTTACAGTCGTGGCGATGCACTTCGGTGACTCTGCCTTTGTACTTAAACACCGCCTTGCCTCCAACTCTGTCGAGATGTCTACACTTAGAATCACCTCATCGACACCGACCCATTTCAAGTCTTTCACGTGCTTTTATCAGACAACCTGCCCCAAGCTCCCAAATCGCAAGTCGCGATTCTAGCGTCATCCATTCTACAGCATCTCCTAGTGCGTCTGCAATACTCAAGTCTTCCACGCAAAGTCACGCCTTCAGCTCTCAGTCACGACATTCAGCAGCCATGTCGTCCAAACTCATCCCCTCCAACCCCTCAGATGTTATGGTCACACGCAATGTCACTCCCAACGTCGCCACCTTTTCTGTGCCCTTTTCACGGTTTGGAAAGATGAAGATTGGTGGCAGGGGCACTCTGGGTATGACAGAAACCTGCTCCTTACCTTGGATCATGTACTAACACCGTCGACAGTCAAGCTCACCTCTGGCAGCCTCGCCATCTTCTCGCCCGTGGCACTCACTGATGCCACCAGAGCCAAGGTTAATGAGATGGGCGGCGACGTCCGCTACATTGTCGCTCTGGACTTTGAGCACCATATCTTTGTCTCGGATTGGGCCAAGGAGTATCCCTCGGCCAAGCTCATCGGCCCCGAGGGTCTCCCCGAGAAGCGCGCAAAGACAGAGGACGACTCCAAAATCGGCAATGAAGAGTTTGCCGTTGTTTTCAAGAAAGACATCAAGCGCCAAATCCGGGTCGACCCTGAGTTCGATGCCGACTTCGAATACGAGTATGTTGATGGCCACGCCAACCTCGAGATCGTCTTCTTCTACAAGCCCGAGCGCGTCCTCATTCAGGCCGACTTGCTGTTCAACCTGCCCCCCACCGAGCAGTACAGCAAAGTCCCTGAAGCAGAGAGGCCCGCAGACGGATTCGCCGGCAAGATATTTGCCGGTGTTCAGAACCCGAGCGGTGACGCTAAATGGATGAAGCGGTTTACTTGGTATGTGATTGCCAAAGATCGCGCTAGTTTTAATGATAGCATGGCGCGCATTGTTCAATGGGACTTTGTCACCATGATCCCCTGCCACGGAGACGTTATGGAAGGGAATGGCAAGGAGATATTTGAGAAGGTGTTTGAGTGGCACCTCCAGGGACACAAGTAGACGACTTTCCCGACATGATGAGTGAACGAATGTTGTAATATTAGAGGCGATGTTGGGGCATGTATAAGCATTGGGGAGTTGGGGCAGTCTCATGTCGGTTTATTATACCAAGGTTGTGGATGGGTTGGTTGCTCCGAGGTCGGGACTTGATGACTTCCAGTTAATAATTATTGACCATTATCATCGAGAATGACTCAGATTACTCTATTACTTCCTGTTGACTGGTCTAGTTCTTGACTATACTAACTAGCTCTAAGTTGAACCATCAACATCAAGGCTCAACCGTAGAACCCGGACATTTCTGAGGTCCAAAGTCAAGGCTCATGACGATGGGCGGGCGCGTGATGGTCTGTGCGCCCCACCGCAGCTGAGTAACTCTTATCTTATCGCCGCCTGTTGTTGACGGCATCGTCGCGACCACGCAACATCAACATCGGAGGGGCTTCTAGTTATTCTATTCACAATTCCTCCATCTTCTCAGCAAGCGTATAATGACTTGATCTATCATGTCTGAGTACGGGCGCATGGACCCGTTCTCCTTCGCGGGCTCCAAGGATGTTCACCATCCAGTGAGCATTCGTATGTACGGCCCCTCTATTGACTCCCAGCTGTTGCGAAGCTCCCTGACCTTGAACGCAGAATGAACTTGGAGGGCGAAGAGCCTCCCTTCAAACACTCGACCCTTCTAGAGCGGCCTGACTTGCGACACATCGGCTCCAACACGAGGTGAGCATGACCATCCCCGTTCCATCACCCAGACTAATGCCAGCTATAGCCCCAACTCCGACCTCTATGTCACCGTCCAGGTCTGGTCTGGCTCCAAGCCGTTGACTGTTCCCGTACAGACTGCCTATAAGCCTTTCCGAGCCGAACGAAAGTATGATACATCTTGAACTGCAAAAGAGCTTCTGTTGATCGAGAGAATAGGTGGAACGAATGGCTACAGCTACCCATAACTTACGACTCATTACCGGCCAACTCATGCCTAGCTATTACAGTATGGGATCTATCACCGACCGGCGGAAAAGAAGCACTCGGTCATGCGATTCCGTTTGGTGGCACTACCTTGCCCATGTTCGACGACGACAATCAGGCGCAAAAGGGTAGACAAAAGTGCCTCGTACACCGTCACAAGCATGCAGACGGCACCGACAACACAACAACGCCCGCTTTAGTATCGACCAAGAAGAAGACGACATCTCGACAAGGGCCAGTTCCCCCTTTGGATAAGGATGCGGAAGAGCTCGACCGAATGGAAACTCTGTTCAAGAAACACGAGATGGGCGAAATTCCGCGAGTCGACTGGCTGGACCAGATGGTCTTCCGCAGCTTTGAGAAGCGTGGTCTACAAGCTGCCAAATCATCTATGAAGATGCTCCAACGGCAGCGCGCCATCAACGGAGATAGCGATGCCAATGGCCAAGACACCGAGAAAAGCGAGGATGGGCGCCCTGGCCCGTCGACATTCCTTCTCAACGTTGAGCTACCACGCTTCGACTTCCCTCTTGTCTTTGCTGACCATGATTACGACCCTCCTCCGATATCATCTCTCCAGAATCTTTCCGTTTCCCAGGCCAGCATGTCTCACCGTCAGCCACAAGTTCAGTACGGCCCAGGCATCAACGGCCTGGGCGAGAGTTCGGCAGGACCTGGCAGCCGTCTCATTAAGGTCTACGACCCTGAGGTCGGCCACAGAGACAATCCAGCAGAGGCCAAACATCGTCGTCTTTTCCGAAGCTCTCATCGGCACGGCATTCTTGACAAAGACCTGAAGCCGAACGCCAAGGTTCGCGATGAACTCAACCTCATCATGTCCTATTCCCCAACCCACGTCCTTACTCCGGAGGAAACAGATCTGGTGTGGAAGTTCCGATATCACTTGACCCGTGACAAGCGAGCTTTGACCAAGTTTGTCAAGTCAGTCAACTGGAGCGACAAGAGCGAATCGAAGCAAGCCATCCAGGTGCTTGGACGTTGGACCTCGATTGATATTGACGATGCTCTTGAGCTTCTTGGCCCATCGTTCGATAACTCTGCTGTCCGGTCTTATGCCGTTGAACGGTTACGCAAGGCGGACGATAATGAGCTGCTCTTGTATCTTCTCCAGCTAGTACAAGCTCTGAAGTATGAGCACATATCAGTAGACTCGGATGAGGAAAGCACACAGGATTCATCTCTTGCCAGCTTCTTGATTCAGCGGGCGGCGGCCAACTTTCTTTTGGGAAACTATTTCCATTGGTACCTTATGGTGGAGTGTGACGACCGCAGCCCTGAACAAGGCGTTGACAACCGAAACATCTATCGCAAGGTTGCGTATGACTTCATGACAGAACTTGTCAAGCAGCCTGATGGTCCAGAGACACGCAAGACTCTGCTACGTCAGGCAGAGCTGGTAGCCATCCTGTCAAGGATTGCAACCGAGGTCAAGACGTCCAACGATTCCATCGCCAAAAAGGTTGATCGGGTCAAGCACTTCTTAGCAGATCCAAAGAACGAACTGCTTACCTTTGATCCACCATTACCGATGCCCCTTGATCCCTCAATTTTGATCACAGGCGTTGCGCCAGATCAGACCATTGTCTTCAAGTCTTCCTTGAACCCGTTCAAGTGCACCTTCAAGACAACGACAGGAAGCACCTATCCCATCATCTTCAAGCTAGGTGACGATCTCAGGCAAGACCAGCTAGTCATTCAGATCATCACCCTTATGGACCAACTCTTACAAAAGGAGAACCTGGATCTCAAGCTCTCACCCTACAAAATCCTAGCCACAAGCACGTCTGCTGGTGCCTCACAGTTTGTTCAGTCTGCAAGCCTTTCAAGTATCGTCAACAAGTTCAAGAACAACCCGGCGCTCGCGTATCTCAAATATCACAACCCGGATGATAGACAACCCCTTGGTGTTCGCCAAGAAACCCTGGATACGTATGTGAGGTCCTGTGCGGGATACTGTGTCATTACTTACATCCTGGGTGTCGGTGATCGCCACCTGGAGAATCTACTACTAGCACCCGATGGCCACTTCTTCCACGCCGACTTTGGTTTCATCCTCGGCCGCGATCCCAAGCCCTTTGCGCCGCTGATGAAGCTGTCCAAGGAAATGGTGGACTGTATGGGCGGCGTACAGTCGGAGCACTACCAGCAGTTCAAGCAGTACTGCTTCATGGCGTACACGGCATTGCGCAAATCGTCCAACCTCATCCTCAACCTCTTCAGTCTTATGGTCGACGCTAACATTCCGGACATCCGACTGGAGCCTGACAAGGCGGTGCTCAAGGTGCGGGAGCGGTTCCACCTGGAGCTTAGCGAAGAGGAGGCGCTGAGGTACTTTGGAAGGGTCATTGAGGATACTCTGACGGCGTTCGCGCCAGTTGTGATTGACAAGTTGCACGAGTGGGCGCAGGCTTTCCGGGCGTGAGAGCACACAGTAGTTGGCCATTCTGTCTTTGGAGTCTGGTGTTCGGTGCGATGGTATGGTTAATGAAGATAAACCATTAAACCTGATTCTACATTGATTCCATATTTTCTCCTGTATGCACTGACCTGTAGCTTGTCCTCACTAGTGAAAGATCTGGGCTTTTCGTGTTAGTCTTTATTCAGACTTTCTTGAGCTTGGTATTTCAGGTGAATTTACACTATCCAACACGTTGTCAACGTGCATCCTAATCATTACATCCTTCATCAATTACTTCCAGAGTGAGGCCACGCGATTTACGTCTCTCCATAAACAAAGACACCCTTGCCTTTGCGGAATCCCTGAAGGCCCTGCTGCACGGCATTGCGCAGTGTCTCTTCGTCCGTCTCCCAGTCCCACTTGACCTCGTCAACAGGCACGTCGCGGAACTGACCCGAGCGGATGATCTGGAGGATATCGTTGATCGTGTGCTGGCGGCCAGTAGGGTCGCGCTCGTTCCACCTGCTCAGCCAGAACCCAACGAAACGGATATCCTTGAAGATGAGAAGACCCACCGGCAGGGACACAGGCTGCTTTGCCATACCGCCGTAGGAGACCATGGTTGTACCCTCGCCAAGGGATCGGGCGATGGAGGTGGCAGACTTGCCTCCGACGCAGTTGAGGCCAAGGCTGATCTGCTCACGACCCTTGCGGGTGAGTTCAGCGAGCTGATCTCTCCATTCACGGGAGAGGAACTGAGACTCGGTAATGACTACATCGGCGCCAAGGTCGTGAAGCTCCTTCTTTAGAGCTTCGGTCGCCTCGGGGGTATCACGGTCTCGAATGACATTGATACTTCTCAGACCCCAGAGCTTACCGAACTGGATGGCTGCCCGACCGACGCCCGAGTTGGCACCGTTCTGGATAAACCACTCTCCGCTGCCGACCTCCAGGGGACGCATACCTAGACCAGCACTAGGACCGGCATTGGGACCGTATGATCGCAGGATGCGGTAGGCTGTGCATGGGTTCACGCTGACAGTCGCAACCTGTGTAGGCGTCAAGCCTTCCTTGTCGACTTTGATGAACTTGTCGGCGTCATCAACGGCGTGTGTCCTCCAGGTGCCAAATTGTCCGATAGCGGGGATGACCCAGTCGCCCTTTTGCAGTGACGACGACGAGGAACCAGTCGATAGCACCTCAAAGACGCCCTCGTTTCCGGGGACAACGGAGGGTTCCGAGGTGCCTATCAAAGAAGTGAAGGGCGGTTTGGAGCCATACGTGCCCTGGACGGTGTTGATATCGGCGGGGTTAATGGGGGCAGCGAGGGATCGAACGAGGACGGAGTTTGAGGGGATGGATGGCGAGATTGAATGGCTGTGCAGTCTAGAATATATTGGTTAGCACAGCGCCTCGCTAACAGGGGATAATTAGAAGAGAACCTACTTGAGGACATCGGATGGCTCGCCGTACTTGGAGAAGACGAGCGCCTTGGCCTGGGTGTAGCCATACGGACCGGACTTGTATCGGAGCGAGGTCGTCGGGAGTCGGCTATGATGAAGCTTGGTCGAGGGACGTGCAAGTCCAGAGACAAGCGGGCGAAGACGTAAACACTGTGAGCTCGCCATGACTATTCGGAGAGTATAGATTGATTGCACGAGTCGCACGATGTTTGAAACTTGACGAAAGAAACCGAACCGAGCTTGGTTGAAGCTCTCTCTCCATGACGTTGAAGCGTCGGCTCAACGAGCCAATCAGAGAATGCGATTAACCGGGGCAGGTCGATGTGGAGGATGGATCCCGCGGGTGTGGTGTGGGATGTGGGGATACTTCTAAATCGGGTTCTTGGTTGACGAGATGGGCAATGGCTGAGGTGATATCGGGGGTTAGTGTTGGTGTTTTCGCATCTTGAATGGGGGATACTTGTTTCTTAGACTTTTCAGTGCTGTCCCGGAATAGTCTAGTCTCAACAAACTTTGTTGTCAAAGAGGACAAAAAAGTCTTTTACTATCTAAGTGTCCATTAGCCAGGTACTTTGAGCTACACGGCCGTGGCCATGACTCGCAGGAGTTGCACTTGTCCTGTTCAACATAAAGGGAGGGGGGATATGAGAGGGATGGGTCATGTACCTCGGACAACGCCTGCAGTGAATGTCTTGGCTAGAGAGCTGCTCGTGGTCTCTTGTTCCTGGTTTCCCCTGGATACGCAATCCTGCTATCGCCTATTGACCTCTACATCCCAGACAACGGCTTAGTGGGAAGAGCACATCAGTGGCCCAGTACATGCTAACGTCTGCCTTGAACGAGCATATATGAAGCTGCAAGCCGCGTGCCATTGACGCAGTGTTTATATCTGGTAGGACAATACGGGAGTGAGCACTTGGAGGATGGGCGGACCCAAGAGGTTGGATCGTCTGCTAACAGTTTGGCTCCGTCGAGGGTTCGACCGTTGCTTTTTATCAGTCAACATGTAACTATTAGACACTCTCGCATCGTCTGGCCTATACAGGTGCCAATCTAGCGTTAAGGGCTGAAATCGAAAGATGTCTGCGCCAACCCGTCTCTTTTGTTTTCTTTTGGCGCCAACGTCTGTGGCGTCTAGACAAGGGTGAAGCTATCCTTCCTTTCAAAGGGAGAGGGAGAGACGGCGCTCGCAGGAAGAAAGCAAGGGAGCGAGTAACAAAGATACTTGGCTCTGCAACCTGATCAATTGCCCAAACCCGAGTTCGCCTTGAAGCATCTCGAGGGTGTTGATGGCTCGAATTCGTTACAACACTGCATCTTAGCCAGTCCCGTGCCGCTCTGCAAATGCATGACCAGGTACCTAACTGACAGCTGGGTGCGCCACATGTGCGGGAGGTGCCGCCAATCCAGCCAGTCAGAATGCGCCAGCCCTCCATCTTCTGCCCCGAAACTGCGTGGCTCCAGTGGCTCCAGTGGTTATCCAGCGGGGCTAGTGGGTTTTACTGCAGCCCTCCAGGGGAAGCCCACGCGGCAGCTGGCAAGTACCTACAAGTACCCTCGTCTAGGCCCACTCACCTCTCATCGTTGGCCCTGAAGTATCGACCCTTCTCTCTCAAGACAGCATTCTTTCTTGCGAAGCATCTTTCTTCCTCCTCCCATCTACAACATCCCTCGCTATCCTGTTCTCTCCTACAGCCTTACCAACATCTTGGAATACCTGAACCAAGCTTCATATTGCTCTCAATCGACCTATCCCCATCGCAATTGACCTCTCACGGTCAAGATCACCCCAAGATCCAAAAGCACGCCACGCCGTATACGCACCCTTGCAAGTTGCAACGACAAAGCGACCCAACCAACCCCTGCTCCAGTTTTCTACCTCCCGTCTGTTCCTGACAGGCTACCTTTTACCTTCGGTACCTGTCCTGGGCCGGGGCCAAACCGCCGTTTACCTCTCCTTTCTCGTCGCCCTGTTCTTGCGGGGAGTCGATTCTCTGCTTCGTCATCTTATCCTATCTATTGGGTCCCAGTCATCAGCTCCGACGTCACCGAGAGAACCATCACCAGGTCTACAGTGTTCTGACCTTCTTGTCCTGACCTTGACCTGCTTGCTCCTCCCTCTCTCGCTCCCCCTTTCCGAATTCGGGCTCTCGTTATCGACTCGCAATCTCTCCGATCCGTGACACGACTCTCGCGACTGATCCCACATCATGTCGTCTCTTTTCAACAAAAGCAGTGGAGGCTCGCGCTTCCAGCTGCCCGCTCTCAATCTCAACTTTGGCAGTATTACAGATGGCACCAATATTCCGCCGCCTCCGGACTCGCCCGTCCAGAAGGTCCCAACTCCTCCTCAGACGCCGCCACCTGCCAAGGAACCCGAGAAAGACGTCGCCGAGAAGGTTGCCACCGAGCAGCACGTCCCCGAGAAACACTTCCAGAGCGGTATCTCGGATGCCACCAAGGACAGCCCTCAACAAAGCATTCCTGCTTCCTCCAATGGTAATATTGCTGGAACAAAACGCCCCGCCGATGATGATGTCCCCTTGAGTCCGGCTCCTTCGAGTCGCCCAGGCAGCATCCGTCGCCTTTTCAGTAGGAATATGTTGAATAACAGTTACGCAGAGGGCCAGACATCATCGAACGGGAACCTTTCAGCAGCCAACAGCGGTCGACCCTCGAGCCAGAGCGGTGCCAGCTTCCTCGACGACCGAAAGGCGAGGAGGAGCAGCGGCTGGTTTAGGCGGATGAGGTCCGGAGACACCATTTCCAAGCGATCTAGTACAATGCTCGTGGAGGAGCCTCCTCGCGCGCCTACGCCCAAGAAACAATCAGGCCCGCCGCCTCCCATGATCCCCGAATTGACCGATCTTGAAAAGGACGAAGGAAGCTTGGGCAGCGATCTCTTCAAAAACATCAAGTAAATCTACGTTTTTGCGATGCACCACTGCCGAGAGCCAGAAAACACTTGTTTTGAATTCCTCAATACTGGCTTAGCGAACACCGCTTTTACTTCTTGGACCGTTTGTATATTCGAAGACTGGAGATTAGGACATGGACACAGACTGCACATGGCCTCTTTTCCGGCGAGCAAACGAAGCATCTTTCGGCCCGCCCGACGCTCGGACTATAGCCTTGGCAGGACATGATCTTGATGAACGGCAAGGCTGACTGGTTTACGTACAACCTGGAGAGAGATGATATTGTGGCGGACGAAGGGGGATGTGGAGGAGAAGGAAATGAAGAGCGGCATGACGAAGGCAGCTCATCAAGATACCCGGCTTGTTTCGAGAGCTCACTCATCCAGCGTGCGATATATGGATTTGTTTTCTTCCCCTTTGGCATTGATTAGTTTCTCATTCGCCACGACGTTGGACGAAGTGTATCGTCGATTATGTTTGTCTCATTACTTTGCCATCACCACAAGAAGATCCATTTTGGGATGTCATGTCTGGGAGAATATGGGTCCATGGGGTTTTTTATTTTTTCAAATCTATTCCGGGAAGAAGGGACAGATATGACTGCTCCCTGGGTGTACATCTGTTTCTGGAGGAAGTGCTGTATGAACAGTGGTTATTCTTCTCTGGGGAGAGCGGTTGGAAACGAAGAGCCAAGTCTCTTGGCCAAAGCTCTTGTTCCTGCGGAAGAGGAGCCACTGTGTTTTGAATACGAGATTAGAATCGATGTTTGGGCGCATTTGTTTGCCCCGATTCTCACGGTCCCCGATACGTTCCATGCGCTGCGGAAGCTGACTCGAGATCTGTAAGATGTGTGAGAGCATGGACCAAGATGTGGGTGAAGAGCCGCGGCAACCGAGTATCGCATATGAGTTGCAATAAGCGGTGTAGCCACGGAGTATAGGCTATATTGTTGATTGATTTACTGCGAGATCTCCACCTACTTTGTCAATTCGTCTAGTCTAACTAATCGTATCTCCAGCAGATAACATACCTAGACATCAAGCCCGTCCTTTCTCAGCTTCTCATACAAGTTTCCCACGGATGCCGCATAGCCTGGAACCAGGATACCCTCACCCGTTGGCACCGGAGCATTATACAAGGGTACGACTCTTACCGCGCCCTTTGTGACCTCCAAGATAGTTCCGTCACCAAGCTCCTCGTTGACCACCAGCTGCCACATACCCTGGGCAATCTCTTCGGGCTCGATGAGAACGGTATCTTTATCCAACATGACGGCCTTGGTGGGGTCGTCGCTCCAGAGGGGAGTCTGATACCGCGTCAGCATTCCCATCGTGGGGCTTCAGTGAGAGGTTGGGAGTGACTTACCCTTACAGCACCTGGAGCTACACATCCCACGCGGATTCCGAGTTCATCGCGCAAGCCTCCTAGAGACTGCACAAACCCGTGGAGACCGTGCTTGCTTGCAAAGTACAGCGGCGTCGTGATGCTTGCCCCATAGCCCGCCATGCTGCCGATATGCAAGAGGCAGCCCTTCTGCTTCGTCTTGGTCCAGTGTCCAACCGCGAGTTGACTCAGCCGAATCGGAGACACGAGGTTGACATCCAGAACAGCGTAATGCCCCGGGTCAGCATCCGCTGCATCTCGTGAGACACTGTCCGGGTTGCTCTCCGTCCTGGGGGCCTCCCAGAAGGACGACCACTGTGGATCAAAGAGGCCTGCGCCAGCGATGACGATATCGACGGATGGGAACTTCTCTAGGGCTGTCTTCCATACGGAAGCCAGCTCGGGCCACGATGCGACGTTAGTCTTTTGGAAAAAGGCGCCCGCTTTGTTATCTGGGGCTGGGAACGGATGTTCCTTCAGGAGCTGCTCGGCTTCCGGCTGCAGCTTGAGGTCGGCGATGAGTACGGAACAGCCCTTCTCAAGCAACATGCGAGCAAAGCACAGGCTGATGCCTGTTGATAGTCGTCAGCTTTTTGTTCATTTAGTTAACAGGCTGCTTTTGCTATATCTTCCTACCCGAGCCAGCCCCGGTGATAAGAGCGTGTTTGCCTTGTACAGAAATGGCCATGCTGAGTGAGGTACAAGGTCCGGTGCAAACTTCTGATGGATCTAGATATCGTAGATCTTTCCGGGGTCTTTTTAAGATTGCCGGGGCTTCTGGGTTGCGGTTATCGTCTTCCGCTTAGGTAAGTTTACGAGTCGCTTTTTCTTTCTCACTAATAGAGATTGAATGGAAAAGAGGAGTAGCAAGAGAGGGGTAGCTCTCGTTATAACATATTCATGGACTAATCACTACAGACATGGGCCGACAGTGAATGCCTCACAAGATGGCTTCACCCCTGCCCGGCCTAGCCGGCCTCTAATCCCTCAGGTCCTGGCCTTTTCCTCGTCCCCAGATCCTTGCACCTCCGTGCCGTTTATCGCCATATCCTCCGGTGTCCCCTCTCGACACGCCCAACCGTCCACTAATCGCAGCGTCTCACGACTCCACACCCTGTTCATAAGGGACAGTCGCACGGGCACTAGAGCGATGATGATCAAGGGGAACGCGGGGGCCGCAACCGTCAGGGTCACCCCAAACACGACACCCGTGAGGAGAATTTGGGCGACCGTGTACGTATGGATCCCGAGCCAGGTGACGCCGTCGGGAGGCTCGGGTAGATCAGAGGGCGGAGTGAGCAGCTGGACGACCCGATCGAGGATGGGATTGACCGAAAGGGACTGGTAGCCCATGAACATGAACAGGCCAGCCAGCACCGACGTCTGCGTGAGACCCAGCAGCTTCTGCAGGGGCGGCGAAACAAAGATGAGGATGAGAGCAGCCTGGATCAAGTGCGAGTATCTCTGTTCGTACGTTCGTGCGACGGGCCGAGGCGAGTCTGGCTGTTCGCCTTCCCCAGAGGATGTGCTCTCGAGAACATAGTGCATCAACGACTCCGAGTGAAGCGGTGCCTGTGGGAGCAACCCATTGGCTGGAGGGATACCAAGGATGCCACAGATGATGGTGGTCGTTCCAAGAAGGACGATATCCCAAGCGTATCCGCCGGGCTTCTTGGTTCCGTAGCGCTTGACGGTGCAGATGATGCTACTGATCTCGTGGTCAAAGTAGAACAGAACCGTCACAATGGCGCCCGGGATTATAGAAAGGAACACCCACTCAACAGGTAGTTCCCAGAAGCGGACGAAGAAGGTTGTTCGATCAGGGTTGGTCGGCTTGAACTTGGTCTGAACCTCGAGCCGCACATGGTCGAGAGATGCCAGTTCTCCAGCGTAAGGAATCCCGATCCAGAACACGATGGAGATGGCAGCCGCATACTCTGTCAGACCGAGACGGATATAGCGATGCAGCATGGGCTTCCATGAGTTTGCAGTCGACAACAGGACAGCCAGGAGACATGTCCCAAAGGCGCCGATGATGGCGTACAAAAAGGCCGCAAGAGACACTCGGGCGTGGGTTCGTTTCAACTCCATGGCCGCCTTGTGAAAGTAGATGACGCTGTTGAGCAGCGAAAAGATGTCTGCGCTAAAGTGAGTAACGTATTGCATTGTCCAGTCGTGGGCGTTGAAGATGGCGAGGAGATAATGCATCCATCCAGCATGGATTAGAGACCACGCCATGACGGGCAGGAACTCGACCTAGTTTCCAATTGTTAGACGACGGATACTTGAGACCCAGAGTGAGAGACTTACATGGAAGTGTGTCTCGCATAGCTCGTAGATGTTCTCGGCCAAGACGGAAAAGGGGCCGGTGACACCCAGAATAGTGAGAGGCTGTCCAGAGAAGCTATAGATCATGATCAGTGCCTGCTGCAACACTTGACCATTTCCATGGAAACCACTTACAGGGAAAAGATGAGACCGCAAAGCCCAGTGCTGAACACGACCTCGATCGTCCCCCACGACTTGCCCGTCAGAGTGTAGAGGTCACTGGCGAACGTGATGCCCGGCAGGATGTTGGTGAAGAAGATGTAGATGGCGCTCGCAACAACCTGCTGGTTAAACACCTGCCAGTCCGACAGATAGCGACCCTGGAGGTTGGCCATGTCTTGCCTAAGCAGCCGAAAAGGACGAAGTTTTCCTCCCTTTCCAAAGTATCTGGGTGACCCCTCTGTTTCGCCAGGGGCGTTGTCCCCGGGTCCTACTCGAGTAGCCTGAGCATCTCGTGGAGTTGGCGTGATGGTGTTTGTGTTTCCAGACCCGAGGGTGGGAGTCCTCTCGATATCCAGCGGACCAACAGATCTTTGTCCCGCCATGATCAGAGGAGTACGCTATATCGAGGTCAATTCTGCCACATCCATCAAGAAAAAAGTCCTCAAGGTTGTCGGGTAGAGCATGCTGGATGAAGCCCTTTTATGATCCAAGGGCTTCGAGGCAAACTTATTCAATATCTTGCCTCTGGTTACCTGGGATTTCAAGGTGTGCTCTTGGCAAACTCTTGGCTCTAGCCCAGGTCTTGGCTTCTATTCCCATTCTCGGTCAACAAAAGTTGCTAGGGCTTTCATCCACGCATTACGCATTGCAACGCCAACGCGTGCTCGCTCCTCCATCAGCAATTGGTCCATGAAGTTCTCTCGATATGACGTCAGTTATGAGCGGTATCGGATGCTACGCTATCTTCACGTGCCGGACGTGGGGCAAGGCTGCGGAGAGTGGATCTTTCTTCGCTGCAAGGCTGACCTTTACATCATCCTTCTATCCTTCTTTTTCCCCAAGGGTCCACCCTTTCGCAGCGCATCGAAACGGCTGCCCGGCACAAACTCCAAGGGTGGCGCAACCGACAACATGCTTATAACGACCAGATCTCGGTGATTCATTCAACCCGACATCATGGCGCAATTCGTGCCCCGAACCGGCTTCGCGGTACCCAACTCCATCCCCAAGACATACTACCTAGGCCACCACGCCGCCGGCCAGGCGCAGATCATCAAGACTCTCTCCAACATCTCCCTCATCCTCGAGTGCCGCGACTTCCGTCTCCCGCTATCCACACATAATCCTCAGCTCGAGCGCGCACTCGCCGGCCGCGAGCGCGTCGTCGTCTACACAAAGACCGATCTCGGCGCCGAAAGCCCCCGCGCCGCAAACGCCCTGCGCAAGCTCTACGGCGACCGGCTCGTCTTCTGGGACAAGAACAAGCCGGCCACCACAAAGGCTCTTCTCAAGAAGGTCAAAGATGTCGCGCGCGCCGTCGACTCGCTCACGGGCATGCGCGCCATGATCGTGGGCATGCCCAACGTCGGGAAGAGCACGCTGCTCAATGCGCTGCGGAGGACGGGCACCCCGGAGCGCACGGCAAAGGTGGCCAAGACGGGCGACCAGGCTGGCGTCACGCGCAAGGTGGGCACGCCCGTCCGGATCCTCGAGTCCGAGGCCCAGGGCGGCTGGGGCGACGGCGCCTTTGTGCTCGACACCCCCGGCATCTTCCAGCCCTACGTTGACGACGGAGAGACCATGGTGAAGATCGCCCTCGTACAGGGCATCAAGAAAGGCCTGATACCGGACGAGATACTGGCAGACTACCTCCTCTACCGGATGAACCTCGTGGACCCGACCATCTACGAACGGTACTGCGGCCCCACAAACGAGATGGAGGTGTTTCTGGACGCCGTGGCCAAGAAGGAGGGTAAGCTCAAAGCCGGCGGCGTGCCCAATTGGCAAGAGGCCGCCTCTAGAGTCTTGTCCCAGTGGCGGAGCGGAAAGCTGGGCAAGTTTGTCCTCGACGACCTCGACGACGAGGCAGTGGACGACTACAAGACCAGGATGCTGCAGCCGAGTCTGAGCATGAACCAGGCAAAGAAGCAGCAGAAACAAGCGCGCTCACAAGAAAAGGCGGGTGCGTAGCTTGATTGACCTTTGGGGTTTGGACCCATAACTGTATGATTGTGTCATATAAGCTGTACAACTAGAGGATGATTTCCAAGTCCATCACCAGAGGACACTCAAACATCCATACCCAGACTAATTCAATTCATCCCTCACCTATAAACACAGCCCTCATTCAAGCTATATGAAGACGCCGATAGCCGGAGCTCTAAACGAGACATACCGGGGTATATAAAACGAGGGCCGGAACACCAGAGAGCTCAGACCTCGTAAGCTGGATCCGGCCCAGAGGCGGAGGAGAAACCAATGAGCCATGAGGGGAAAAGAAGACCAAAATAACTGCTGCATCGTCCCGATGCTTGCCCGACTCCAATAATGCACCTAGCCGTATAACTCCCTAAAATAACAAAGGAATCGCAGTCGTCCGTCGCTGTTGATCCCTGACGACCATCGTTTTGAAAGAACCCTATGCCGCAATAGCTTAGGTATACTGGTTCTGCCACTTGACCATATCTCGTGTTAGAACGTCCATCATCTCCACACAATTCAGATCTTTGAAGTCTCCATCATGCGAAGTTTCCCTTGTAGCCCCATTCTCTAAAGCTATCGGCCGGGTCTCGGAATGGCCTACAGTCTGAGCGAGATGCGTCTGCTGGGGCGAGGCTTGAACACTCCTGCTCGGCACGGGAATGGCCTCGGCGGCTAGATCGACTTGGGTCCTGGAGATAAAATCCATGATGGCGCCGACACGTCGCTTCATATCTACCATGCTCAACTTATGATGCAGAGCTGCTTTTGACTTGCCATGTCGATGTTCATGGACTACCTTTGAATGGCTTGTAGCCGAATCATCTCCGTTCTTTTGTATGTCTCGAGACATTGACCGCGCCGGAGATTCACCATCTGCATCGCGATCCCTGGTGTATTGGTTTCTCCCTTTACCCTTCTTATGCCCGGTTCTGCCCCCTCGTTTATGGGCGCTTGCGGCTGGAGGATGGCTCGCAGGCGGCGTATCAGGAGTAGGCTGAACTGGTGGTGCTGGAGTTTCGGCAATGACAGGCGTCTCAATGCTCTTGGTTGCAGGCGGTTTGGCTGTGGCGACAGGCGTCTCTTCGGAGGGGTCTGAATCTGTATTAACATTAGTGAGCTGATCTGGCTGACCAGTTATGTTCAACTGACCCTCTCCCCGTCGCCTTTCTGCACGCCCTTTGCGCTTGTCCGCGGCTTCTTGTCTTTGGCGCTCTTTGTCCTCCTTTTCTATTTTTGCTCGCTGGTTCTTAACGTTGCGAGTCTTCTTTACTCCATTGCGAATGCTTGATTCGTCGCCCGACTCATCTCGGCTGAGCGGCTCGGCAGGCTCAGCAACAGGGGACGCGGATGGAGAATTTGTTCGTTGACGCTTGACGTTCGTATTGTTTCTCAGCGACGCGAGCTTCTCGTCCCGTGGCTGAGCATGGATGGCTATCGACTCTTCGCTATCGCTCCGTACCCGCTTGGCTCGCCGGGCCAAAGTGTCTGGTGCGTCGATTGGGGCGTCTTCTTTGCTCGCCTCGATGGCACGAAGCAATTGTTCGTCTTCGTAGGCTCGGTCACGGCTGTTCATCGTGGATCGGCGCTTGGAACTCTGCGAAGCTGATGTAGGCCGCGAGTTTTTGCTTGTTCCATTTTTAGGGGAGCGATTCCCCTCCTTAGCGATTGAGGCTGCGCGCGAGGTAGAGCGTGACGGGCGGTTTAGAGGGACATATTTGGAATACTTTTGGCTACAAATCAAGGATGGTCAGCATAGAAAAAGCAAAGCCTAGCGGGTTAAGGCGGGCGCGAACGAAGAGCGATGGAAGATTGTGGGTAATGCGTAGCAAGATGTGAGTAGCAAAACTCGCCATCAAGACCGCCCAGGCGCATTTGTGAGGGATACAATCCATGTTTGGAATTGAGAAAAGAAGGCTTACCCATTGCTGGCAATATGGATCTTGTGAAGGTCTTTGCGACATTGCTCGCAAAAATATTCGTCGGGAGAGCTCTCAGCACTGAAGATGCCCACGCACGCACCATGCTGCCAGACTTTGCAGATGTCGCATTGAACGAAGAAGCCGGTAACATCTTCGGTGAAGTCAATGGCAGCAAAAAAGTCGGCATCGGGACCGTCTACAGGTGGGCGACCCGGGTAGTCTTCGGAATCGCAGATGCATCGGACAGCCTCGTCCTCCTCCTCTTGAAGGTCGTCGCTTCCATTCACCATGTCGAAGGTGCCAGGCCTGGAAGGCTTTTCTGTTTCGTCGTCGTGGTTTCGTTTCCGCCTTCGACCGAGAAGAGTGTCGTCAAGATCCTCGAGAGGTTCTGACGATAGCGAGGCGCTAGGTGTAGACTTTGTGGAGGAAGGCTTGACGAGAGATCTGGTGTTGCGTTCGGCTCGGCCAGATGTGCTAGAAGACACGGACGATTGCTGAGACTGTGAATTGGTGGCGCGGGCTCTCGATGACCGTCGCGGTGAGGGAGGTGCCATTGAGAGAGCCGGTCACCGAGGTGGGGAGACAAGAGGGGGGAGACGAGGGATGCGAGAGTGAGAGCGAAAGCGAGGGCTGGTAAACTGGATGTGCGCGTGTATTGCTGCAAGGAGAAATTATGCTTGTTGAAGATGGCGAGTAAGTCAAGAGCCACGAGAATTGAGCGTTGTTGGAGGAAGAGGAGTCCAGGAGCTGGCTGAGGACCGGCGTCGACGAGAGCGACTACTGGGTGAGAAACGGCGAGGAAGAGTAGTCGATTCGAAGGCAAGATTGGCAAGCGAGCATGTCGAGAAGAAGTAAGGACGACGCAGTCGTAACACGGAGAGGTTGTAGCAATGTATGTATATGTTTGCGAACGAGAGCTTGCTTTGGAAAGGAAGAGAGGAAGAGGAGTGGGAAGTGGGCGGATAAGGTGGGCGCGGGCCATGAAGCGCGGGTGTGTGTCGCTTCCATCGCAGCAGCGCTGGTAAGTTATTTACAGGGGTCTCTCTCCCAGCGCATTCATGGCCGTGCCAAGATAGAAGTTCAAACTTGCCTGCGCACTGGGGCTGCGGCGCTTGGCAGGGAGCTTTCAGAGGCTCCCAGCGCTAGCCACCCACCGTGCAAATTCTGCTTTTGAGACTCCCCGGACTCTACTGGGCGGGGCCCAGTCGGACGGCTAATATTCGGGTGGTCGATCAAGTAAGCTCACCTGAGTCCGCGGTTTGTTTCCGCGGGCTTAAGTCATGGAAGCGGCATGGGATGCCAGGGTTCTGTTTCAACTGCCCTGCTGCCGCGCCTCATAAGTCCAGCACAGTCGCGTGTGACATCAGAGAATTTAGATAACTTAGTTAGATGCGGCTTACGACAATCTCAAATTCAGTCAAAAGAGCATACTCTAACTCATTGTTTCTATTATTTTACTACTACTGCTACGTGACCATTTACGCGCACTCCTACGATGTATTGCTGGTTGAAAAAGAATCCCATCTTATTCAATATTAAGCCGACACTGTGCAAATCTACCTGAGCTCACGCCCCTCCAGGCTGATGTGCTGTCACTCACCCTTGCTTACCTAATTGGCTTATCGACCTCCCACTGCCCTCGTTGGACCTCCTAGTTTGAACCACACAGCGGCTATTTGCAATCACACTCGCATATGGAAACCTCGAAACCGCTATTGAGTCTATGCTGTCACGGACTAAGCTGTTCTCTTTCGCGATATTCTCGACGACTTGTTCACCCCTCTGGAGCCTATTCGTAGCGTCTCGCTGGGCCGAGGTGTCCCCTCACATACGCTCAGGGCCCCCATACACTCATCTGTGACTGGGTAAGTCACCACAACCTTGAATGACGGAGAATGAGCCTGCGAGAAACCACCGAACCGACTACAGAAGACCCGACTGGTGGCAGTGAGTTCTACGCTTCTTGGGACCTGTTCGCTTGGCCTTGATATGCCTTCTATCAACGACGACCATATTCTGACCCGCATACAGACCATTACCTAGTGTCCGACCAAACCAAGTTGTTCTCAACGCGCGCGCCTTTCGGACCCTCAGTTTTGATACCTGTGTCGGATTGTACGGTCGATATTGCATAGTCAGGCCTGTTTATCATCGCAATACTGTCCCGATTGCTCCCTCTCGTTTGACAACACTTGTCGCTCGATTGTTCTTGCTTCAGTGGTTTGTGTCAAAGGTCTTATACAATGTTTGATGGGTACGCTTTCCCACAATTCTCTACTGGTTGTTGTGCTGTATACCTTCTTGCCCTCATCAGGATGGTTGGCAACATCGCATCTGTCCCCACTCAGTGGCCTCTCCGTCCATATGCCTCCCCCCACTATCACAACAGCCTGTTTTGGCATCATAGCGATCTATCTGCTAACGCGGCATGTTCGTTCTTTTTTTACAGATCATAGCCCCAAGATGTCGCCAGATACTGTATCGTCGTTGTTTCCAGACCGACCGATTCGGCCGTTACCGAAACGTCGACTGAGAGAGAGGCTTTCTCCCGAGGTCGCAGACTCGATAAAATACCCCCCTTCGACACACGAAACTACCCCTCTTTTCTACTATCCTCCGTATACTTTGAAGGATGAGGGAAGCCCACCGAGAACCAGCTCTACGAGCCCGGGCGAGCAGGGCCGCAGGACGGAACCGGGGCGCAACTACACCCCTCGGCAGAACGGCGCGCCGGTATTAGGAGGCAACGAAGAAGAAGCCGCATTACGGAGCACTCTCGTTACTAGATCTTCCCCAGAGATCCTAACACGCGCTGCCCATCGGTCGTTACGTCCAGAACAAGCTCGCCACACCAATCCACAACCACCTCCATCCGTGACGTCGTCCGTTGATGGTTACGATTCTTTCGAGAATACCAACAATAAAAAGAAGCGCAAAATCCCGTCCGTTGGAGACTCTACACTCAACGGCACTCATGCGCTGAACAGTGAAATCAGCTCTCTTGCTATATCATCAGGCGCAGCAAACTCATCCGCCAATGAGCTACATAACGACAGGCCGTATGCCCATTCAGGCCCTTATCCAGGCTCTGGAACCTTTGCCACGAACAATCAAGGAATCTCAGGGTCAGGTCGAGGAAGACTCGGGCGATCGAGGAACGGCAGAAGTCCACTGCGAACTTTGCCTGATGGCAGCAATACATGGGCCGGAAGAGCATCCAAGACTGCGCCGCCACAGTGGGCGTCAGCTGGTGAGTTTTCATTTCTATTTCTCTTCTCTTAGCCCCTTCACTCTCTTTTCCATTCGTCAAAGGTCATCGACGGGATGCTGCATTGTTCACAGTTACCCGACCGGAAAGGTGGATCCCATATACTATTCCCAGGTGCGGTTGAAGGCAGGTAATGGGACGGAGCCATGCATACTGCTTGCCAGCCAAACCAGCATATCTAACGCCTTCTGTTCATGGCATGCTCGACGTGTTTCTTCTGTGCTACCTCTTTTCCATTACTTCGTTGCTTTACATAGTTTTATCTCTCTTCTGCTATCTGCACATCATTTTCTAACCACCATTCTAGAGCACGAAGGCAGCGGTATTATCTCTAACGCTATTGCAAACGCCGAAAAGCTACGTCCCCAGGGCCAGGAGAACGTGAGCCTACTTCAACAACATCCCTCCAACGTAAAGACTGCCCCAGCCTCAACTCAATTCACATTTACTTGCGATTCTCAGGTTCCTGGCACCGTCCAGTGGCCCGGTAAGTTTCAAATAGTCAACAGGTTCGATACTGTGCTAACTTGCACCCAAGGACACTCAATTAAGCACAGCATGGCAACCCAGACAGCTACAAATGTTCAACCAGGAGTTAACGCGAGTAACGGGGTCCCTCATGATACTTCATCAAACGCAGCTAGCAGAGGATCCGGCAGCTCTCGTCGGAACAGCAGACGTCGGCTCGAGAAGGAGCTGAATGCGGCTGCGCGGCACCGACGCCAACTTACAGCTGAAAAGAATCACCATGACCCGCCAAAGTCAACAGATATATGGATCTGCGAGTTTTGCGAGTACGAGCGCATCTTTGGGGAACCACCGAAAGCACTTATTCGAGCATATGAAATCAAAGATCGTCGCCATCGCCAGGAAGAGGCCGAACGGAAGCGACTCTTAGAGAAGGCCAAGGCCAAAAGCAGGAAAGGAAGAAAGAATGGCAAGGCCCCAGCTAGAAACGGGCAGGCTACAAACCAGAACCCCCCTCAGGGTCAACTAGAGCCTGATGCTCCCCCGATGGACCAGGGCAATAGCCATTCGACACAGTCAGAGGAGGAAGATTACGCCGATGAGTTTGAGGATGATCGTTCAAACTCGGCGGGAGATCTTGGGCACCGGAAAGGCCCAGACAAACCACCGGAAATGGTTCCCACCTAGAAGTGGATGCTTGAGTGGCTGACCGGATGAAGTGGTGCCCAAGGCACTCATCAAGCCATGGAGGAAGAGACGAGTCTGCTCCTGATAATACTTTGATTCTAGGCGAAAGACTTTGCTCTACTCTTGCTTGGAGTCGGCGAGCCAGCGAAGGATGGAGAGCCACTCGGTGAGGAGGAGGCTCGAGGATTGAAGAGATCTTGAGTTGAAGAACTAGAGCGCGATTGCTGCTTGGTTGTCAAACACAATTGGTGTCACTCTAGTATGGATATTGTATCAAGCAAAGCGAACAGCCACCACAGATGCTATCATAGCTGTGCTGTCTAGAACAACCCAATTCATGACCACTCTTAGACATCTGTTTCACCCGTATTTGTTGAAGTTGAGACGGCTCAGATTGAACGCCCAGGTGCTGACGTCAGGGCGGGCCAACTTGGACCCTAGCCTGGATCTAATTCTGAGTTGGACGGAGCGCGCGGGTTTTTGCGTGTCGAGGGCGAGCGTGTTATGTTGTAAATAAGACGGAGCTCCGCCGAAAGAAACCGACCCCAGATTGCTGAAAGCGCCCGAGGTATCCGTACTCTGTACAGTACGTACTCCGTAGATCTCGGCAGATTACAATAGCTTGTTATTGCTTGTCTGCCGCTTTCCGAAGAGCAGCTTAAGAGGGACAGCCCTGATGAGGAATTGATCAGCGATTACGGAGTACTGATCCATGATCTGTGCAAACGGAGCCCCCCGTAGAAAGGCATCCACAGCAGAGAGGTTGGTTATTAGGGTGTCACCAGTATGAAAGCAGTACTAAGCCACCCGTAGCTTAGTTAGTTAGTCGGTACTTTTTCAAGAAATGACACTATTATCCTCAGTTGTTGCATGCCATTCTCCTCGACATT
The DNA here is from genome assembly GCA_017140175.1 of Fusarium staphyleae. Lineage (NCBI taxonomy): Eukaryota > Fungi > Ascomycota > Sordariomycetes > Hypocreales > Nectriaceae > Fusarium > Fusarium staphyleae. The sequence continues at coordinate 46,978 of JADDON010000167.1, forward strand.
AATTGGACCCTGCATTGGATTTGATGTCCACAGGTGACTATGACGGACAATGCAGCCCCTGCCGGGCCCGGAAATATGCAGCCTGTTTGTTCTCTACCTTAGTTATCCTTAGACTCGATTGGGGTTAGCGTGGCTAGCGCGACTTATGGCTTGACAACCTCGTCATCGCTGTTCCAGTTCTCAACCATCTCCAAGAATCTGCGTCTTGTTCCTCTTCGTTTTACTTTGGCAGCCCTAGCAACGTTATTCTCTACTTAATACCTCCGACTACATACGAGACACTCTAGCAACGAAATATCAGCGTCATTGTTTTTTTTATTCCCGTCCTTTTTTCCAAGTCTCATGCACGCCGCCTACTGAGCTTTGCGCCGCTTCCGACCTAGCCCATTATGTTTGGAGGTTCAAGGAGGCATCGTCCTCCCACTCAGGTAAGAGAAACATATTGCGGCTTGGACAAAACCGGTTTTAGCGTTTGAGTTTGGCGTGCGATGGGCGTCAGACTGAGACAGCGACAGACACTTGTAGACAATTGAGCCCTTGCAGCGCTTGTGCTCATCACAACATGCTTTGTTCCCTACCTCTCTTCCCGCCTCATCCTCTCTTCACCATACCTCGCGCCTCGACTTTGCTAACATGGCGACATTATCGCAGCCCTTGACCAGAGAAACAGCAAATCCCAATGCTGCAACCGCTGCTGCCTCAGCGTTCATGCGACGCGAACCATCCGCTTCCCTATCCTCAGCGGCTGCTGCGGCTGCTCTCAAAGCTAGACCTACGACACCTACCAATGTCGCTCAAGTCCAGTCGAAGCGCGCCCTGCGCCGAAGCGCGTCAGTCTCTTCGACGGGAAGCCGTGATAGGAGGGGTAGGGAGCTTCAACGATCGCCAAGTGCAAACTCCATGACGGAGCGAAGCTTCCGATCGCCCTCGCCTTCGCCTGCACGCAGCGCTGTCCCAAACACCCACGATGTTCCGCCAGTACCCAAGCTTCCCAACACTGAGCATCTCAAGACTGGGTCGAAAAGTGCCCCACATAAGAGAGCGACGAGCTTGCAGACTCAGCCTTTCCAAACCGCTAGCCAGAAGATGAAGGATGGACAAGGCTCATGGTTTGGCGCAGCAGCAGCTGGCGATATGTCCAATGTGCGCCGGGCTGCTGTCGCTGATCACAGGGCCTCTGACGATCTGCGGCCTAGCAGTCCAAACTCAATCAATTTCTCATACCCTCGCTCCATGTTGGAGGCTGCCAACGGTGCCGACCTTTCCGGCTCAACTGCATCCGACCATACTATGGTCTATGATGCCAACTCTCGAAGGATGGTTCCCCGAGCCGAACTGCTATTACTGGAGCAAAACGTCAAGATTGCGTCCGAAAAGCCTGTCCGACGGTCCAAGCATGACGGGCCAAGGACCGGTACTCATCTTTCTAAAGGAACTGTAGGGCGAATTAAGGGCACTGCAGTCGAGCATACAACGCCGTCATCTCCGCCACGGAAATCTAGGCAGCCTCCTGCAGATACTTATGCAGCAGTCACGCAACAGCCCAGTGAGCAGCCCAGGCACGTTTCTCGATCTAAGCCAGACCCCGAGCCCGAGCCCAAGCTTGAGCCAGAGTCTGAACTTGAATCAGATCTCGATTCTGAAACGCAGAATGAGCACGAGCAACAACCCCAGACCAAATCTCAATTGTCGAGAGAGCAGACCTTGGTCGAATCAGAACCAGAATCGGACATTGAGAAAACAGCCCAGCTGGAGTCTAGGAGCGCGGACCGGACTGCAGTAAGCCCGCCTAGGGTGGCTCTGGTCGAGCCCTCGGTCAAGAAACGGCCCTCTGTGGTTCATGAAGCCCCTGAGTTGGAGGAACGTGAGGCTCAACCTGCGGAAAGGACAGCCTCTCGGCACCGCCCAATTGAGGCCACTGATGCGGTACCAGTAAAATCTTCCCAAGTAGAGCCTGATAGGACAGAAGCTCAAGGACAAGGCCCGCCTACCAGCATCCCGGCTGCGCTCGAGAAACCCAATGGCAGCATTCGGAAGCCTCGTGTGCATTCGGAGAGCCCTGCTCGTAGCCCTGCTCGCACTACTCACTTTGCGCCCACGACCGATCAGCTTTTCGTCAGACATGAGCCACCGCCACGATCGCTATCGCCCCGGAAATCAGCTCTGAAGTATTCGAGTCCCAACAGGGAAGCGTCGCCTTCAGAAGATGGTTCGGATGCTTCATATGCTCTGTCAAGTGTAGCCACCCAAGAAGAATCAGGGCTTTCTCGAAGGAGGAGCGTTAGGGTAAGCTTCGACGACCAGAATACGACGGTTGTGGGAGAATCAGCGGAACCAACCGAGCCTGATCTATCCCAGGTGCCCAGCCCACAGACAAAGAAGCCATGGCACAGCATTATGGGGCGGAATAAACGGGATTCGGCTGCCTTGGACGACGACGAGAAGATGACACCCAGGCCAGCTTTGCCCTTCTTTGGGAGCATTCGAGAAAAGAAGGCAAGAGAGCCGGAGGAGCGGCCCTTGGTCCGTCCTCTTGAGCGATCAACGTCTCCCGTGGATTCCATGAAGCTTGCTGCGACCTCGGCCAGCGGACCAGCCCCGACAGGTTTGGAATCGTCGAGCGATCAGGCTATTGGATCAATGTTAGCTAGCGACCAGGCCTCCCGTAACGAGGCCAACATATCAAAGTACAGGGAGCCGTTGCCCCCAGTGGTAACATCTGTTGAGAGCAGTGGTTATATCAGCAACAGCAGTTTGAGCTCTGACAATGAATCTGACTCGGAGGCGCCCATCCAGAAGCAGCCTTGCAACACCGTTCCCGAGATCCAAACAGCCACTAGCAATCTTACGAAGCAGCCCGATGCTGAAACGAAAGACAGATCGAGTCCCCAGGACAACGTACCCACCATCTCGATCTCACACCCTAGTCCCCGTATCCCGGGGGAGGAACAGCCAGAGTCGCCGCAAGACTTCTTCGATGTCCCAGGTGGATTCCCTGATGACGCTAAAGCCACATCTAGCAATTTTGAGGGATCTGGAGGCGTTGAGAACACTTCTTCGAAAGCGCTGACTGGGCAGTCTACCAGAGCGGCTCCCCCAGCGCCCATTACGCCTCAACGATCATTCGATTCGACTATGGTCGTCCCCCCCAGCCCTCAAATGCATGACATACAAGAAGAATCAGAGGAGTCGGAAGGAAGCAGTATCTATAGCGATGCTTATGAGGATCTTTCTGACATGGAGGGAGATGGCTTCATGTCGCTTGATGCCATCGTCGATAGCCCTATCAGGAGTACATTTTCTCAGAAGGTCTACGAGAAAGCTGTGGCTAGATCCAAGGAGACCGATACCTCTCTAGAAACAACACCAACAATGGCCAACGGCCAGCAATCCCAGCAGGCACCGAATGACTGGGAGAACGCGAAGGCTTATTGGAGGAGCTTGAGCGCGCATGAAAGGCGTCAGCTCGAGAAGGAGGCTATGGACGAGACCGATGAGGAGGCTATGATTGAAGAAACAGCTCGGAAAACAAAGACGAAATCGAAGAAGCAGAAGAAGCAAAAGTCCGTGGAGCAGCCTATGGAAACAGCTCTAGCCGAAGCCTCACTTGCGGAAAAGACTCGTGATCCGAATAGAGTTTATCAGATTCAACCGGGCACGTCCTGGACTCGAGACGAGGCTGAAGAATCCCAAGTCAAGGCGCAGGCGGCTAAAGTTGCGAAACCAAAAGGTGGTATGAAGCTCCGGAAATCCATGAGAGGCAACGAGCACTCGACAGCTGAACGCCCGGAGCCCGTGCAAACCGGCGGTATGCGTAGATCTATGAGATCCAGCCCTACCACTACATCGAGCCCTCAAGAAGGCCATTTCCGGAAATCTCTCCGTGCTGAGCCTGAGCCCGCTGCCGCTGCTGGCCCCGGGATGCGAAAGTCACTTCGGACTAACGGCTCGCCTGCTGATGGACAAAAGACATCTGCTTCGTTGACGAAAAAGTCTCGGCCTGCTTCCTATCAGGCCCCAGCTCAAATAGAGTCAACTCAGGCACACCGTCGAATCCAGTCTGAGGATAGGGCGGCTAGCTCACAGGTACCTGTCAAGCCAAGCCTCACGCGTAGAGGCTCTGATTCCAGTGAGAGCAGTTTTCGTCGTGCACGAGTTGGCGGCGGAGAAGGCTTTGGGTTCCGTAGGTCAATGAGGGGAAGCGTCCAGGAACCAGTGGCACCTCCTCAGCCAGACAACGGCAAGGCAAGCAGCCGCTTCAGTCTCCGGTCTTTGTCGCCAACGGGATCGGCTTTTCGACGCAACTCTAACACAAGCTCTCCGCCTACTGCCGCCATGGGCAGTCATATGCGTCAGTCAATGCGTGCTGGTGCTACTGACACAAGCTCGGCTCGCATGCGAACGTCTGGCTTCGGCCGGTCGTCCAAGGGTAAGAAGACTCGAAGTGGCAGCCGTTTCGAGGACTCGAGCGACGAAGAAGATGCGCGTCCAGCGTTTCGAAGTCGTATAGTGGACTCAAGCGAGGATGAGGGTACTCCTACACCTCGACCCAAGCAAAAACGCGTCCCAAAGACGTTACGGAATAAGACTTCGAGCAACGCTGCTGCTGCTGCCATGAAGGCCACCCCTCCCGTGGCTGATGGTCAGGATTCAACTGATCTGCCAGATAGCGATGGGGAGGTAGAGCAAACGGGACAAAGGGTAGCCCCTAACGGGGTTACACACCAGAGTCCCCAAGCCCAGTCGACGCTCAACCGAAGCGGCTCTGGACGTGAGAGCCTTGGGATGCTGCCTCAGACACAGGCCGTCGATGCTCAGCCAACAGCCGCTAGGCCACCCCACAAGCGTCGGGGGAGCTTCATGTCGTCGATCCTTCGACGCAAGAAGAATCCTTCTGACAAGATATCCCGCAACGTTGTTGAGAGCGGATCTCGACGAGATACTCGTCTTGGACGCAGCACGGACGAGCTCGCTGTTATCCGTAGCAACAGCGGCGACCAAACGCACAGCTCACGCCTCCAAAAACGAGGAACCAATTGGCCACTCCCCGACAGTCAGGACAACAACGAAGGCGAGGATCGGTTCGACGACGGCTCGCAGAACACATACGTCGTCGACGACGAGAAGCGACCGTCCACTGCTAGCGGCCTCGGCCCATCCCCAACTTCTCCCACAGCTAAAGCAAGCTTCCTCAAGCGCCGCAGCACATCTCAAGGCGCAATCAGTCTCTCACATCCACCAGCTCCGGCTTCCGTCGACGGCGGCTACACCATTCCCGAAGGCTCCGAGGTTGGCACGCCGCGGAAAAAGAAGTTCGGGGCCTTGCGCAAGATGTTCGGGCTGGACGACTAAGACGGCTCATTCACTTGCTTTTCCCTTAATCACCCAGACGCAACCTCCTTTTTTTTTCACACTTATAATCAAGATTATCAATTATCAACACACGAATACTGTATAGTTTATTAGCCCGACTGCGACGCGCTCGCTTTCGCTTTAGCATCACTACTTTCTCTTTTCTTGGTTCATGGATTCTTTGTTGGACGAACGGGCGGGCATGGTCGTTTTGGATGGATACCTTTTGGATGGATGATTGGGAGAACATGCAGGCCAACGACGAGTTCAGGATTCAAGGGTAATATGTTCATTATGGGTACTTATTAGGTATACATACATGCCTTAAGCATCAACTTAGATGGCATCATTAAGCGGGCATCACTATATATCATCAACCGCACACTACTGCCCTTTTTTTTTATACGAAAAAGAAATATACGGAACGTCTTTAATGTCAACCATGACCATGGAGAAAAAGATGTCACTGATTAAAACTTAATTTATTTGGTATATTGACGTATCACGCATTTCCTTTTCTATGTGGTATTGTTTTAATCCCTTTCCCTGTGATCTATATGCGCCGGCCTTAAAGCCGCTCTAGATCAGACCTTGTTGAATTCTACCGTCAAACGCCATGCCTCGAGGGACGTGAGGCCCTCGAAATGCATTCCAACCAGGCCAAAACCTTATGTCACCTAACCAGCCCACCAATACCAGTGCCCATCCTCCCAAGAACGCTGCCAGAGGTTCTATGCCGGATGCCCGAGAAACCAGAAAACACAGGACATGCAGTTTTGATGCACCCCTTGACTCCAGAGCAGTGCATGTGCAAAGACCACTCGTCAAGACCGAAACGTAATAATTAATAAGCAAAGCAAATAGCTCACTGGAAAATTGTGTATAAAGCCGTGCCAGAACCGCACGACATGGACACATATACAAGGGCATGAAGAGGCTTTTCGGGGGTATAAGAGGAGATCCTAGCTTTTAGATCGCGGTTTATTACCGCTTCGCGCCTTTTCACGCTCAAGGAGGAGCGTCAGCTGGCTTTTTGTGCGTCCCAGTGGTACGCTAGCTGCTGTCGTAGGCTGAGTTGGGGTGAATCGAGCATCCAGGACGGAGGGTTTGGGTGGCACGACGGGGATGGTGTGGTGTTGAGGTGGCCGGTGATCAATCATGCCAGATACTGGCCCAGCCTCAAATCCGGACTGGTCGAGAATGGTACCTGTGACAGCAACATTCGACGTTGATGAGGTAGCCTCAGTGAAGAGTCCTGGGGCTCGGAGATTGTTCTGAGGATTTGGTTGATCGTAGCCGCCGTGAGATTGGGATCGCGACATTGTAGGAGCTCGTTCATGACTATGCCCGCTCTCCAAAGATCCCACACTAAAGGAAGACCTTGAAGCCGCTGACCCCCTCCGCGCCCCGTGGCTTGTCAAGTTGATGAGGGACCGCGCTTGAGGCAGCACACCCTTTTCTCGTTGGATACTGCGAGGTCGTTCATTTCGCGGCGACGATCTAGCCTCTGGAAGTGGTGCCTCTATTTTGGCTGAGGCCGGCTTGATTGGTACTGCTGGTTGTTTTCCGCGTGCCTTTTCACTCATCGATGACCGATCTGGGACTACACCATTTCTATCTCTTAATGCCGACTTGTCATTGAACGACTGTGTCTGGGCATTAGAAGGTACGGACCATTGGGTAACGCCCTGCCGCGACCCACTCAAGAGACCAGCTTCATGAGCTCCAGGCTCAGGGGAGGTTGTAGGTTGTCCCTTCGCCGGAGTTGTCGCTCTACTCGTGGCACCCGATGGGGTGGGTGACTTTTTGGGTAGCAGGACAGAAGCCTTCTTCTTCGGTGAAGATGCTACATATACGGGCGCCTCCGAAGCCGTCGCGGCTGTGCTCCCTGAAGAAGGAATCTCATCTTCATCGGCAGATTCGTGGGGTGACACAAAGCGCGCTGTGGGCCGGAGCCCTGATGAAGATGGGCCTCGGGCTTTTTTCAGGATCGGGTGGGCAGGTGGCGGTTTCGAGGCGCTGGAAGATAGTGTTCTTAATGCTGAGTCGGTGGATTTTGAAGGGCGGGACCCTTGGGGCTGTGGTGGTGGGGGGGTTGCTGCCTCAGCTTCGACTGCTTCCAGAATCTGCTTTATCAGGGGTGGTATCTAGAGCATGTTAGTCGGCGGCGGGGGGCTTCGGTGGATATTAGACCCCAGTAACACGTACATCAGGTCCCTCCCATCGATTTGGGGGTCCCTTGAGAGGAACAAAGGTTGGTCCAACGGAGATTTCCTCGTAGAGTTTAGCAAGGGCTTTACCCTTGAGGAACCTCCTATCGCTTCCCCATACGTGCCACCAAAAGTTCTCGAGTCGACAAGCAGTAGGATCCTTGAGTTTCTTGTATGTCGTAGTATATACTAAAGGCCTGTTAGACAGACCTGTATGAAAAACGATACGCAAATGGAGGGGGCATATGTACCATGCCAGTATTCCCAAACTTTGTCAGAAGGCACTGTGGGAAAGTCGGCGACTTCCTTGTAGACATTCTTGGTGTTAATGACAAGGCCCTTGGGCAATATCATGGGCACGCTCGAGTCCATCTGCTCGAAGTTGGTGATGACACTGAGGGCCGGTGTGTGGGTAGCTTCCGCAGAAACAGGGTAGAAGGCAAAAGTCGAGGTGGTTGGAGCAGGAGCAGGAGCACCCAACTAATCTCGGGCGCGGAGGTGTTTATCGACTGCTGCCCAGGAGAAGCATGATCGCTAAGGGAACGTAGTAGGTGAGAATGTGGCGCTTTAGTGAGAGGCGAGGGTCGTAATGAGCGTGTAAGTTCTCAATCGTCAAAACAACTCCGAGAGAAAAGAATATCGTTTAATATCGTTCAAACGAAAGAGGACCCTCTAAACCTGCCCGGAAGTGGAAGATGTGAGATGAGATGAGATGAGATAAAGATCGTGACGGGGCGAAAGGCGAAACGAGGTTGATGGTCGTAATTGGTTTGGATAGCCCAGTCCTTGGGAACACCAGAATCGGGCTGAGCGATGTAGCAGCTGACAGTGATTAATGAGTACAGCGCAGCGCTGAGCTACACAGAGCCGATGTTGTCGTTCTTTTCTACCTCGCGTGGCTCACTGACTGTTCATTCCCTCCGACAAGAGCCCGTCGAAAACGGAATCTGAGGGTGACCCCGTGACTCGTAAGCTTGTGACGCAGAAACCGGCGGTTCGTGTGCAGAAAAGCGGCGACAAGAATAACAGTGGACCTTGTGTTTGTGAAGCGAGGTAGCTCGTGAGCGGTATGTAGGCGGTGATGCAGTAAAGCTTAGCTCAGCGCGTGCTCTGGCGCAGCTGAAAAGCTGGGTTGCGCAGGCTGTCCAAGTGCTGTGTAAGTGTAACAGGGTGTTCGGGGCTCTTTTGGCATGCGTTCCAGGTCAAGGCCTCTTTGAGGACGAAGAAAGTCTGCGCGTCACGAGGTCAGGGGCATACATCCAAAAAGGGATGGAGATAATAATAAGGGTCCAAATGGGAAAAAACGCTGTACCTGCTAGTGAGCCCGAGGAAAAGACGGTGGAGAGCCGGTGGAGGGACTGGTGACGATGGCTGAGTGTATCAAGTGCTGTGAGTCGGAGCACTGTAGACACGTTCCAAGCTGCTAAAATGGTTGGGCCGTGACACATTAAGTTAAGAAAGCGGCGGCGACGTCGGAGGCGGCTGCGGGCGGTGCTGGTTGATGGCTGATGAGGAACGCAATGGCAGTGATTACTCAAGTTCCCCAAAGCATTTACACTCTGCGCCAACTGGGCTCAAGGGCGGGCGTCGCGGTTTTTAGCGGCTTCGAAAGAACAGCACAAGAGCAAAGAAATAAACCCAAGTCTCGTGGCGGACTCGCAAGTCTTGAGCGCAACTCGTGACTAGGGAGGGCAACGGGAAAAGGAGGAATAGCCTTTTCGGCGAGGATGACGCCGGAAGACGGTGAAAACGCTTGAGGGCAAATCCGGAGAGGCCGCTGCTCTGCTGCTTCGCTGGCCGGTCCAGGCCTCGAGAGATCCAATTTTTATGAGCCCTGTTCACGGAATGTATCAGAACCTCTGCCAGCAAGAAACCAGGGGTATTTTCTAGCGACTTATCGCTTGGGACGTTTATCTTTGCGGTGGAGTTTGGAGGTTTGGAGGCGGGAGCTTCTGGTACGTACCTCGGGACTCGACCGCTCCCGTGAACAGCCACGGCCGGGGAGGTGAAGGTGAGAGGTGAGAGGTGAGAGGTGAGGTGAAGAAGAGCGAAGGCTTTGAAATCGTGTACTAAGGAGACCTGGATATGCCAATGGAAGCAAAAGGGACCACAGGCCAAGAAGGGAATCAGGCTTTACAAACTATATTGAAGGAGGAAGGAACCTCGATTTCAAGCTTTAACATTAGATGGACCTCTCTTTCCCTTTTGTTTGCCCTGGGTGGTTTCCCGTCGCTCCTTCCATCGGTCATGAGCGATACGCCTCCGGGTGGGTCTCCGGAGGGCGGGTTCCTAGGTACCTAGTTCGTAGGTAGACTGTCCTGCTGCCCCAGGATGCCTCCTAAGCCTCAAGTACCGGCACCCGTGACGTGGGCGGCCTAAACCTCACGGGGAGAGCTTGAGCTTCTCACATGGGTATGGATACCCCCCCTCAAGAGCTTGGAAGCCTCGTCGCAACCTACCCGAGCTAATGGATGGAAGCTTTCCAAATCAGTGGGTCCAATATCCTCTTTTCCCTTTCCCCTGGCCAAGGACGTGGAGAATGCGTGTTTCCAGATATGCAGATGAGATCTAGATTCTGATGCCGGCTTCCATTGCTTCGATCGATCGATTCGTTTATATCAAATGGAACTTTGGTTGAGTCAAGAACGTTCCATGTTTATATCTTGGAAAACAGCTTAGAGTATGACAAGGCCAATGCTACGGTATTATTCCGCCGGGTACCTTTTTGTTATGGTTACGTTGCGTTGGAACTACTGAAAGCTTGGCTGGTGGCTGAATAGGTAGCCAGGGTCCAATATTAGGACCGAACATTATGATCATGGGATCAACGAGAGGTGAGATATCACCAATCCTCTGGCTCAGGCGTATAGGATAGTATCCGGCTATCTTTTTCTGATACAACATATGTAGTATATTTTGTGGGTTATTAACTGGGCAATTTGAGAGCAGTTCTGACTACTTCTTAAATTACCTTTGTATCTACTCCGTACGCATACAGACTTTCCCTTAACTTGATCGTGTGTGGTGTGGTTAAGTTGGTTGTGAAGTTATTTCATCTCATTTCTACGACTTGGGAGGTTAGCAATTCTGCAAACACAACCTAAGCAAACACTCGTCCACCCCCTTATTCTCTCATAAAGAACCAGAAAGATAGGACAAAGGACATTCACCTTTTCAGTTACACCCCCGCATTCTAGACTGTCCCTCCATCATTGCAGTTTCTGACTCAAGAAGTGCAAAAACTCGTCTGAATCTAGCAAGATCATCGTCCCCCGTCACGTTCTATAACAGTTCACGACTCATTTTCTCTCCCTGGAGCCGCATCTCCCAGCCTCATGGGGGGGAAACGACCGGTCATGTTACATGCGATTCAAGCCCTCCCCCCTTGTCTGTTGAAGCAAGTTCTCCAGATTGGTTCTCCTAGATCCCTCGCTCCCTGCATCACAGCTCAAAGGTTTCTTTTTCCCTTGCCATGTTTTCTTCTTGCGTCTTACCCTTGTGCTTTTCTTCAAGTCTCATGAGCTCCCCCTCTTGAGGGAATATCCCTAGATTTCTGGTGGTCGTGTGACCGGTCACCCACCCTGGACGGCACAGACTGCGGTACTTGAAGGTCTCCCCCGCTTTCTCCCCATCCTCGAGTCCGCCCAAGCGGCTTCACGAGACTCAAACACGGACGCTTGTTCCTGGAGGCACCTGACGCGGGGTGGCTTGTACCCAGCCACCGCCGACTTATTGTGATTTTCCGTCGGCCGAGAGGAATCAAATTTGCGTACGTGATGCGTCATAATAAACCTTCGTTCGTCCAGGACATGGGAAGTGACTTCGGCTAATAGTGGAGAGCTTGAACCCATCCTCTGTCCTGTCGTTGACAGCACTCGAGTAGAAGGTCTGGAGGTAGTACGGGTAGGTACACAGAAAATAACCTGGGCTGACGGAAGTGACCCATTCGACAAGGCACCTACTAATCTTGAATCGACTAACTACATACAATACTGACTGTACTTAGCAGTTACTAGGTTGCCCACGTGCTGATACACCCCGCAAGGTACTGTATGTAATACCGCTGGGTATGTACTTGCTTGATTGAAAGCCCCCACGTTTCCGAGTCACACCAAGGACATGGGATGAGGGGTCTCATGTCTTTACTGTATCACTTCACAGAAGGGTTGCTAGTACTCATTAACAAGCTTCCTCTTTGGTCACCGCGAGATAATATTGTTTCTTCTTTGAGGTGATTGCGCCATTCAGGGGATGCTCGCTCATTCAATTAGACCGGCGTGATCAACCCATGATTCGAGTTCTTTTCCTGCTGTCTAGGTTACCTTTATGCTTCCCATCGGATGTCGCATCGAGATGCGACCAACTATCCGTATGTCTCTGGTCAATAAATTCAAAACACTAACCGAAAGTTATGAGCTCAATGATAGATAACCCCAGGATGGATCCTCATATTTAACAAATCCTTCACTCACCTGCTCGCAGACGTACTCGCAAACAATGAACTTTCCATCTACTCAGGCAGCTCGTCGTCCACCATACGATTATGAATGAAGTGGCAATCAATTCAAAAAGAAACCCTAACTTGAGGGAGTCTTTCCATCACCATCGTTAGTCTAGAACAAGTCCTCATACTTCGCAGCAGCTCCAGAAACCGATATACCTCATCTTCACGTCAACCAGCGCATCTGGCACGTCCTGCAGCCAAAGCCTTACATGCAATATGCAACGGCGACCGTTAAGGTATCGGTACCGTGGCTTCGGACCCGGCGAACGCGTTGGGTTCGTCTGCAGCTCTGATCCTTGTTTTACCCCCCTGTCCCCTCCTCGGCAATACCGTGTTCGGTGAGCCGCCTTATTGAGGAGAGTATGGGGTTGCACTCGGAAAGGGACAGGGATTGGACGTGCAGTGGACATCCGATTTCGGGAACATAGGACATATCAGCATGCTTCGAGTTACATGTGAAGCGGCCGGCTTGAGTTCCAACTGGCTGTCCAGCCTGCTGGGACCAGGATTCGATATTTCGGTCGGTGCCGCACGCGCAGCCTCTTTTCTCATCATACGAAGTACTTCAGTTCTTTATCACTACGCAGCTCAGCCATTGTAGATTCTTAAGACTGCACAGCAGTGGCACAGCTTGGTAGTTGATAAATCGTGCTTTTCCAGCTTTTGATGTACATGAAACTTTTTGGTGTATCATTACCATTATCTAACCCAATCCCGCTTCTACCTTATCCTGGCACGCCGACCTTGAAATCATTTAGTATAATACAAATCAAGAGCTTCTCTCTTCACTTTCGAAAAAGGTCTAAGTAACGGTGTAACCACCGTCAACACGTAGATCGGCGCCGGTCACGTAGGATGAAGCGTCACTGAGAAGGAACGCAACAGGACCCATGAGGTCTTGGGGTTGCCCCATCTTGCCCTGGGGAATAAGTGAAGTCCACTTCTGCTTCAGGTCCGGGTTATCGTCGAGGATCTTCTGAGTACTGTTACGATTATGTTAGTTTGTGGTACTTATCTTGATGCGGTGATACTACTGCTGTAGCTTGAAAATCCTTGAGGGTACAACTTACAGTGCAGTCAACATGTAACCGGGTGAGATGCAGTTGACGCGGATGCCGGCCTGAGCCCACTCAACCGCGAGCGAGGCGGCAAGATGTCGGACACCAGCTTTGGCGGCGTTGTAGGGAGCTTGAGGTTGGGGGACGTTGACGATAGAACCAGACATGCTGCCAATCATGACCATGCTTCCCTTTGCCTTCCTCTCCATGAGGTGGCGAGCAACGGAGGTAGCGAAGAGGTATGTACCATCAACGTTCACAGCCCAGAGCTTTCGTAGGCGATCAATGGGGTAGTTAACGGCCTCAAAGTTCTCGGTGAAACCGGCTGATGTGACTAGGTTGTCGACCTTGCCGTGCTCCTTGACAATCTCGGCGACACAGGCATCAACGGACTCGGGGTCGGAGACATCAGCGTAGTGAGCGGTGACCTTGGGGATGCTAGTTATGACCTTGTCAGCTTGAATCCGAGGTAGATGGAGGGCAGCGGACATACCGCCGAGCTCGAGGGTTCTCCTTCTTGAAAGCCTCAATGAGGAGGCTAGTCTGCTTCTCTGCCTCTTCCTCTGCGTAATGCGTCAGCAATTATCCATTGCGGCACCTTGAGTGTTAAACCTACTATTCATGTCGACCAGAGCAAGGTTGGAGCCAGAAAAGACCATTCCCTGGCCCATGACAAGGCCCAGACCACGGGCACCACCAGTCACGATACCGACGTGGCCATCGAGGGAAAAGGTGGGAAGCGTGGGCCTAACATACTGACCACCAGTGCCGGCGACGGGCTCACTGGAAGGAAGCTCGTGCTCCTCGGGGTACTCAACCTCGATGCCGGGGTCGGTTTGAGCGTATTTTCCGGGCTTGTCCTGACGAGGAGGCACTCTGGAGATGCTGCGAGAAGCGGCAACAGCAAAAGAGGGGCGTAGGACAGAGGGAGCGGCGCGGCGCGCGCACTGGCGAAAGATGGGTGCGAATGACATGACGAAAGGACGAGATGTGACAATGGGTAGAATGAGAAGAGATGTTAGAGGGAGAGAGTGTGGAATTGGCGGGACTGATTCGTTCTTATGTGACCGAACAATGACAGCTATGGAAAGACCGGAAGGGTAAGCTCCAGTGGCGAGAGCTTGCCCAAGGATGAAGCTTGAGCTTTGGAGCTTGACGTAGATGATGCAGGGATGTGCAGCTGGTGTGGCGCCCGGGAAGGGGAAATGGGAAGGGATAAGCTCCAATCCCGCAACTTCAACAGTAATGATTGACCTAGGAGAGGGGGGATTCGATAGACGTGCGTCGTCACTACGTAAAGAGAAAAGAGGTCAATTGGAAAAGGGCGAGCAGCTAATTAGGCGGTTTGTATCGTGAAAGTCCAAGAGCACAGCAGATCTACTACCTAAGGTACCTTACTCAAAGAGAAACCCCACTCCTGTTCCAGCCGGCTTTATCACGACGAGAATCCCGTAACTAAATCATGATACATCACAAAAGAAATCATCCGTGGACTCCCAGTCGTCAATCAACAAGTCAGATCAGACCTGAGCCCATTGTGGAGAGCATGGAGGATGGATACCGACGCAAGCAAAACATCATGACAGTGTAACTATCAGCTATCCAACTGACAGAAACTGCAAGCCATCAAGCATGCCCCGCACCAGGCATCCGTATAAAAAAAGACCTGGGCCTGTTCTATGGGCTTGGCTTTATTAGCACTGCAGCCATGGTCTAAGAAGTGCTATTTTCCTTCTTCAGCTAGGAGATAGTTGCCTAACTGAAGGAATATACTCCGTACTAACGGTAGAGCTGGCACGCAGCCATTGTTTCCAAGAAAAGCTCAACCGACATTCAGGAGCTGGAGCCAGGGCCCCCAAGCTTCGATACTCATACGGAGTAGATCGCCAATTCAAACTCGACCCCTGCAAGCACTAGCAGTTGGCAGCCCCGGTTTTCCATTTTGGCGGGGGGTTCTCAACAAGGGCAATCCAGGAAGCACTCAGGGGATCATCCTCGATGCACGTTCCATTCCATCTTCCACGCCTTCGAATCGATACCTGGATCGTCGCTCGTCTCCGGTCGTGCCTCACACAATCATCATTGGTGCAAGCGCTCCCAGCTGTAACGAACACGGGTTGAGCCAGAGACAACAAGGCCGTCGAAGAAGCAAAATCGTGGGGAAAGAGGCAAAGGGCTCAACAGTCATATCATTAGACCGGTGGCAATTCTGCCGCCTCGATGATTATGCAGCTGGCTTTTTCTCTAATTTAAGGCACAGTAATCATATCACATCAAGGACTGTCCTTGCCGGAGAGAAAAGAGAAAAGAGTGCCGGTGTAGGATCGTCGTCATGACGAGGCCTCGACCGAGATGACGAGCCAGAGAGCAGCAAAAGAAAAGAGACAGCGGTCAACAAGGGCTTGGCTGGCCTGGACCGGCCGCCATGCACCATGACTAACATTGCTTCACACTCGACTAGCTACGCTACCAAGTAGACAGCCATTATCAATTCCATCACTCCGCTACTCCGTACAAGGTGTAGAGACGGATAACAACACCAGCAGCAACATCTCACGATAGTTGCCGCAGTGGGCCTCCAGGGCGGTGGACCTTTCAGGCACACTGCAAATAAACTCCGGGAACCCGGTCTGGACGAAGTAATCCCTGTTCTATTAGTAGACGATGCTTTCATGGCCCAGGCATAGAAGATGCCTCCATTCTTTAATTTACGGGGACGCCGCTAGCTATCCCGCCCGCGCTCTTGGCCATGTTGCGCTTGGTCCTCGTGGAACTTTGAACCCGCCCGCCGCTCGACTATTCGTCCTCTCACCTCTCCAAGGTGGCTTTTGTATCCTTTTCTCATGCTGGGCTTTCTTTGGTCCTTGTGCGGGTTTCATTGCTACTTATGTACACGGTCCTCGGCAGGCAAAGCCCTTATCATGAGAGCTCCATAATATCTTCCCCATGATCGTGCTTGTGAGACGCTGGTCACCGCTCCTCTGCCAACATTCTCACCATGGAAACCTGGCTCACCGACCGTCTTGGCCTTTGATGGTCCCCGGCCTCTTCCTCGACCTCGTCCTAGCAGGTACAGTTCCGGTGTGTCTGCTTTTTCAGCTCAAGCCTGCGCGTATTCCTTGTTAAAAGCCCTTCCGATCACCATCCGTCTAATCTCAGATGTGCCGGCTCCGATCTCGTAGAGTTTGGCGCTGTAGCTATAGTCAGTTGACTGTCTTTGGTTCACCGTCCTCACCGAGGTCATTCTCGTGTAGAGAATGCTTGAGGTTTGACTACTGGTGCAAGGGGAAACTCACTCGCGAAGTAACCGGGACGCAGGCATCTCCTCCACGTATCCCATACCGCCAAGCAGCTGAATGCAGTCGAGTGTGCACTCTGTCGCCCGCTCCGCTGCATACAAGATGGCTCCTGCGCAGTCCTGCGTGCGGATTATGCCATTCTCATCCACATTCTTGGCCGTGGTATATGTGT
The DNA here is from genome assembly GCA_017140175.1 of Fusarium staphyleae. NCBI lineage: Eukaryota > Fungi > Ascomycota > Sordariomycetes > Hypocreales > Nectriaceae > Fusarium > Fusarium staphyleae. The sequence goes on from JADDON010000167.1 coordinate 63,573, forward strand.
AGGCCCTCGACGCCTGCAGCTTGGTGTACATGTCTGCCAGCTTCCCCTGGAGGAACTGGTTGTGGGCAATGGGCTGGCCAAACTGTTTGCGCTGGTGCGTAAACGGTAGAGATACGTCGAGCGCCGACTGCATGATGCCGATGGGACCGGCGCTGAGCACGAGCCTCTCCAGGTCGAGACCCTCCATCAGCACTCTCACGCCTCCGTTGACCTTACCTAGTATATTCTCGGTAGGTACAAAGACGCCGTCAAACATGAGCTCGCCCGTGTTGCTGCCGCGCATGCCCATCTTGTCCAGCTTGCGCGCGCAGCTGAAGCCCTCGGTCTTGGTGTCCACCAGGAACGCTGTGATGCCCTTGGAGGCCTTGTCTGGCTCCGTCTTTGCGTACACCACGATCACATCGGCATCGGGCCCGTTGGTGATCCACATCTTGGACCCGTTGAGCACGTAGCCGCCGTCGACGGGCTTGGCCGTCGTCCGCATGCTGACCACGTCGCTGCCGGCGCCGGACTCGGACATGGCCAACGCGCCGACCTGGGTGCCGGCGATGAGGCCGGGGAGGTACTTTTGCTTCTGCTCCGGTGATCCGTTGAGCTGGAGCTGGTTCACACAGAGCTGCGAGTGTGCTGCGTAGCTGAGGCCAATGGACCCTGATGCTCGAGAGATCTCCTCCATAACAATGATGTGTGCTTGGTATCCCATGGCGAGTCCTCCCACGTCCTCGTCAGCCGTGATACCGAGGAAGCCAGCCTCTCCCAGCTTCTGCCACATCTCTGGTGGGAACGCATTTGTCTTGTCTGTCTTTGCGGCCACCTCCTCAGTGATCTCCCGTCGCGTAAACTCTTGCACGCGATCTCTCAGCTCATCGAGTTCCTCATTTGAAGGCGCCTCGAAACCTTTGGGGTGCTTTGATGAGTGTAGTCTTGACTGGATTGTGGGGAGCGTCACGGCAGGGCGCCAGTGCCTGGCCGCAACGGGTCGCGCGAATGATCTGAATGTTCGTACGCTTGCCATTATGATAGTTTATATGGGAGACAGTGTAAAGAAGAACAAGAAGAAAATGTGCCCGGAGTAAAAGACACAGACTCTGCTTATCTGAGAGTCGATGTCGTAGTCGTGCCGAGGCGTAGAGCGGCCAGTAAAGGCTGCGATAGCCGCCCTGGAGACCCGGCTCGACGCGGTTTCTAGCGGCCCGCTTACCCCAGGTTTTCGACGTCACAAGCTCGGCCTTGGCGTCTACTCGTGCTCTGGCATTCACTTGAAGTTCTCAGGGCTTCCCCTTGACGATGCCCTTGACATTGCAGAGTTTTCCTCAGTAAAAAGACTTGTAAATGTCACTCCCACGCTCATCCCGCCAGGCCCTCCGGCTGGGCCGCCAATTTGGCCGCCAGAAGTCGCAGTTGTGTACCCAGAAGCGAGCTGTCGCAAACCTCACTCCACCTCATCAGGCCAATGCCATCTCACGGCTACAGAGCGTTGTTGATCCGTCTTCAGACGAGTTCAAGGAGAATGAGCGACAAATGAGCGAGGTCATGAGCCGGATGCAGGAGCTCACGCGCAAAATCCAGCAGGGAGGGTCGGACAAGGCCAGACAGAAGCACCTCGCTCGCAAGAAGATGCTGCCCCGAGATCGTGTTACAGCATTGATCGATCCCGGAACTACCTTTTTAGAGCTTTCGCCCATGGCCGGTTATGAGCTCTACCCAGAGGCCGAGGTTCCGGCGGGTGGCATCATCACGGGCGTGGGCGTCGTCGAGGGCGTGACCTGCGTTATTGTTGCTAATGATAGCACTGTCAAGGGCGGTACATACTACCCGATCACGGTGAAGAAGCACCTGCGAGCACAGGCCGTAGCGAGAGAGAACAAGCTACCGTATGTATTCAAATGTGTGGACTTACCAAGCTACATGACTAACAGCCATCAGATGCATCTACCTCGTCGACAGCGGTGGCGCGAACCTGCCCCATCAGGCAGACGTCTTCCCCGATGAGAACCACTTTGGTCGCATATTCTACAACCAGGCTCGTATGAGTTCTGAGGGTATTCCTCAGATCGCGGTGGTCATGGGCCCCTGCACGGCTGGTGGAGCATACGTCCCGGCC
>JADDON010000168.1:0-12564 GCA_017140175.1 Fusarium staphyleae
ATAGGATTCTATTAAGAAGTATCTTTTAATCGGTTTAAGGTAGATTTAGGTATATTACTAATATATTAGTACTTTCAGTTGAAAATTCTTATTCTAGCGAAGTTCTCTATATAACGATTTAACCCTCCTTACGCCCTATATCGTTATAGACCTGGTTGACTGTAGTAAGGAGGGATATTACACTTGAAAATTGGCCGGCTTTTAGCACGTCAGATCCGCTGCGGCTTTGATATTCCTAGCCAAGACAGAGCCCACAGGCACCCTGACGATAATGCGGGAATACGGGCCCTTACAGGGCACTGCAGAGCGCTGTAAGTCATGACGACCACGGTCTGATGAGCATGATGAGAGTGGATTTCCCTCAAGCCTTCATGACGCCGATGACTCTATCTTGGGGCGTCGTGTCTTTGTTTGTGCCTGAAGGCTATTGCGCCGTCAACAGTTCACGCCACCACTCTATGAAATTATGGATCTGGGGCTCCCAAACGCCTAGGCCTTGATGACAATGGAAGGGAGGAATGCTGGCCATGATAGTCATGTTCCGTACAGTACTATGTACGTACCGCTGCTTGTTGATGCCAGCATTAACACTAATAACAATAAGCTCCAGTCTGTCTCCAATCTCCCGGGCCCCGTGTCCCCGGGGGTGTAAGGTGTTGGCATGAAAAGGAACATTGACCATGTATCTCTCACACGCTAAGGGTTGACACTGGTAGCGAAACGCGACTAATTAAAGTGATCCCCCGGACTTTGTTCTGACTTGGAACGACGCGCGCCCCATCCAGCCGAGAAATCACAGCCAGCCGTCGTCGACACGGGGTCAGCTCGCGACCCTTGAAGCGACAGTGAAAGCACAATGACGAAACTGCAGTCTCTCAGTTCCGTTCCAGCGTATCCAGCTCTTGGTACGCAGCTTTATGCCACATGCCTTCCATGGGCCGAGATCCTCCGATGTCCGTTACCAGGGCCGGACCCGGATCCGTGCCCATCGCTTCTAGTTATTCGTTGCTTGGTCCGGAAGCCGTGCCGACATTTAATGCTGCCGTAGGTAATCACAGAGAACCCGCGGGACTGGAGAAAGGGAGTCAATAGTGAGGAGCGTGAGCCCCCAGGTGGACTCAGCGCTGAACTACGCTGGAGCTCACTGGGGCTCGAAACGGCAATTTATTTCGTTTGGCTGGCCCGGCTGGCTTCCCCGTTGCGCTTTGGCTCTGGCTTCTCTGGTCTCCCTGGGCTACGACAGGAAGCAAATGAAGACATATGAAAACCAAGATTTTACAGGGGGTAGATAGGTGAGGATAGGAGAAACAAAGGAGAATAACATGGATGAGAGAATCAGTGACTTGTTAGTACTGTAGGTAATAGTAGGTTGCTCGGGCTTGGGGTTGGTTGTTCATCAAAGCATCAGCAATCAGGAACCGGGTGCGCATCGCCTTCCCTCCCTCTTATCAACAAGCCACAGCTTCTGCTAAGAGGACGCCCCTGAGCTTCTCCAAAAACACGGGGGATTCTTCATGCCTCTTGTCCGCTTTAGGGAGCGGTTCAGGATCAGGCAGAGCCCAGGCTCGCTGCGATTGGCTGAGACTGTTGGTGATGGGAGGGGAGTGTGCGATTACATGCCATTGGCTGGTGTTGGATGGCGTGACCATAGTAACCAAGGCGTTGCGACTCACACCTGGTTCGTTCGATATGAGAGCTAAATCAGCACCCGCCTCCTCCCACTGCCTCCCACACATTCGCCCCCGTGCCCCGAGACTGCGCTGCGCCTATGGCTACTGGCACTCAGCACACGCACGGGGGACATGCACACCTGGCGCACTTACAGGTTCCAGGGCTTTTCCATCGCGATAACTTAGTGACTGCAAGTACGTACCCTGTTGCAACGACTCACACAGGTTCACCTGCCCTTGGCTGGCCGTGTGTGTACTTGTATCCGGCGTTCGCAACTCCCAGGCAGCCCTCTCCCTCTCCCTTTCTCCCCAAACAACAACAACACCAAGCAAAGGAACACCAAGATTCGAATCAGAGTCTCCTGTCACAGTCCAGATCATCACGCCAGCTCTGCCCAGGCCTGCCATACTATCGCTTCGTCGTGCCAGCTCTGTCCATCCGACTTCTGAACTAGGTACGTACTGGTTCCTTGTGCGCCGCTCCCGGTGACTCAACCAAGACCATGGCCAGCACTACGCCTGGCTCGCATGGTCACCGATGTCGCATGCACCGTGTTGCACTTATATCCTTATCCTCAAGACCATACGCGCTAACCATTACCTACCTGTCCCAGACTTTCTCTTTCAGAAGCGCATACATACAAGACCGAAACCCGGTAATCATGGCTACCATGGCAGCGGCTGCTTGTGATATCTCCCAGGCCTCCTTGAGCCGAGACAACTTAACTGCTGTAGCGGCTCGGAGTGTCCCTGCGACTGTGACACGATCTCAACCCCTCCCTACTCCCCCCAACTCCATCTCTCCCACCCTGCCACCTCACGGGCTGAAGGCGCAACTCCATAAAGCCAAGCTGGAGCCCATCGACTCAGATCTGGATCTACACGAGTCTTCGGACCATGGTCGATCTGTCTCGCCTACCCTTGAGGCCTCGGGTGCTATAACCAGTTCTCTCCTCGCCAAACATCACCTGCCAGAGATCCTGCTTAACCATGGTCCCTTGGCTATCAGACACATTATAGGGTACCTGACCACCTCGGTCCCGGGGTTTTCCGGTATCCCCCCGACAAAGGCACGGAGACTGGTTGTGGGAGCTCTGGAAGGACGAGGAGGAGAAGGAGGTGGACTGCAAGGAGAGGTGGAATATGAAAAGGTGGGATGGGGTCGGTGGGATGCTCGCACGCGTGGACAACCGGCACGGCACCGACAGGGAACGCCACCTTCGTCCTACGGCGCGGGCATCCCCATCACCAAGGCTGGCGGTAGGGCACGAGCTCGGGCGAGGCTCAGTGCGTCGAGCAACGGAGACTCGGTTCAATTCTCCCATGATGATGACCATGACATCTCCATGATGGAGCACGAGGCAGATAAGATGTCCATGGACGGGTACGCATCAGCCTCTTGCTCAGAGGCCCCGGATGATGATGTTGTCATGAACGACGACCCCGAGGATGCGACAGACGATGAGGACTGGGCGACTGTGGGTGCCGCTGCCCTCCGAGCGGAGTCCTACTCCAGCACAACTGCGGCTCAGATGGACCGTGGCTCCTCTGCATACGCACCCAGTGGGCTTCGCTCATTCTCTGCCACCTCAGGCATGGCACGACCACCTCTACCAGCCCATATCGACTTTTCGGCGTTGGCGGGTACCTCCGACGCACAGGAGCGGGAGGCTGTCGAGGCCCTTTTGCGACTCGGTTCTGTATAATACCTTGGCATGCGCGGCGTTTTGGAGGGCTTTCAGAATTTGGCTGGAGGCTTTCGGATTTGGGTTGGCTGGCTCGGCCGTGTCGGCCTATCATGATCGGGGCGGCGACCTCTGGATCAAACACCTTACTTACGATGACACGGCTTCCTGCGCGGCTCTCTGGTTTATGGCTTTTCTATATTGTCGGGTTTGATTCTTGGCGTCTTGGTACTCGGCAGCATCATGCGAGGGGGCATTTATGGTTTCAACCCTCGGTAATGCTTGAAAGCCGTTATTGGGATTCGGGTCTATTTTCTTATTATTACGGAGACTTGTGTGGTTGCAGGTTCGCCTCGCGCTGCTTGTTCTCTCTGGCGCTCCACGGGGGCCTGTTCGATTCTTTCCGGTCTTAAGGGGCTTACTTGTGCTCGGGTTTTTGGACCCCAGAGCGAAACGACAACTCCCTTGACGGGAAGGGCTGGTCTCTGAGGTTGCGTCGTTTCCTGCGGCATTCTGTTTTACACATACCCGGTGACCCAGGTTGGCTTTGGGCATGCGCAAGCAGATCCACCACTTCAACACTACTCAGTTGTGGGTGGACTGTGACAGACATTTTCGTGCCTTTGTGGGCAGTCACAGCCAGTTTTGGCCAGTTTTGCAACCTTCTCAACTCTTTATTTAATCACCTTTATATGCATTTATGGCGGATCAGCATTATTAGACAGGAGGAAAGGAAGAGGTCCATGATGGGGTCATATTGGGACGAACTCAAACACACGATATGGATACGATGCGGCTGGAATCAATGGGGGCTGGACGCGATATGCGCGCCCCCTCGATGTCTTCTGAGTGCCGAGGGCACAAAGACTGAGAAAAAGGAGTAAAAACAATACGCGATTGAGGGATTAGGTAGCTTCCTGATCGATAGTGCTTAAAGCCCTGTTAGCTTTGCCAATGGAAGTCTTGATCTTTCCTTGCTACATCAGAAGTACTCATAACTCGAACTGTGCGTGTGGTTATGGGAGTGAACGAAGAGAAAGGAGGAGGCTGGGTAAAGGCAATCGAGGACTTCGCAGATGGTGATGGTGATGGTGATGGTCTGATGGTGATGGTGATGGTCTGATGGTGGGTTGACTGGTTGGGGAGACTCAGCTGTTGGGGTTGAGAAGCAGAGTTGTTGTGAGCATAGCATGGCTGAATTGGTTGTGAATGCATCCGTCACATGCCTCGGTTTTTGAAGCATCATGGAACTGAAGGAGGAGGAGAGCTTGTCAAAATGGTTGAGGTGAAGTCATTCAATGTTGATCTCCATCACGTGATGAACTTGCCTCTGCTCCGTACGTACTATGTACTCCGCAGATCGCCCGTCTTACAACCACTGCACTTGAACGACACATCAACAAGCATCGGGATCTCATGACGAGGACCGCCAGCGTTTGCTACACCCTTCCTGTGACCGTCTCTCCACGATAAGACTAGATCATCTAAGGAATTAGGTCATCCTGCGCGAGTACACCCCGTCTTGTCCTATTGGGCAACTACATGGGACATAACCCTGACGAGGGAGAGGACATGGATCTCTAGGCAGTGAATAGGCAAAAGAGATAATGTGAGATTACTCCGTAGGAAACATATTCATAGATAGATACACTGAACATTACCCGAGAGCAGGCTAGCAACAGCAAGATCAGAGAATACTCAGGTGACACCCGCTGGGGCCTGCGTGGTGACATGATTACCGTGCTGGGCCTTCCTTGGCTCTCCTCTCCTCATCCGCCGAGATCTGGGCTGAAGTCATCCCTACCGTCTCACTGCGCCAAGTGGCCAAGAAAAACTGGCGGGCTGCCAGAGTGAGCTGACTCGAGGCTGGGCAGAGGATCTTGGCTTAAAAGCTTGAACAGCTTGCTTTTGTTTGTATGGTGGGGGAATTTGCACCGCCGCGTTGTCGCCATCCTCCTCCAAGACCTTGGCGCAGAAGGGACGTTGTTCATCGGGAGGAGGAGTTCTGGGCGGTCCCTTGGCCGTGCTCGGGAGAACCTTGGCGGGCGGGTTGGATGGAGGGGGAGGGATATGAATCAGTGATGAAGAGGTTACTACGTATGGATGTGCTTCAAAACTGTGTTGTCTGTACTACGGGTTGCAGGGTAGTGTGAGATGGTCGCTGTGTGGGTGAATTCAGACCGAATGCTACGTTGATAAGCATCTCGTTTCCGAAGTCCGACGACGTTCGGCTTGCTCGGGGCCGGACGAGCAGTAAAGCGGACACCCTACACACGCATATAAGTGAGACTTGACATGCACAGTAAACCGTGTGGAAACCTTTTGAATACATGAATACGAGCTTAATAAATTAAACATTCAATAGCAAGGTATAGAGTGAAATGCTAGGAATAGAATAATAGTCATATGTCCTTGGTGAGAGCATTGGTATGAGTAATCAAGTAACCCGTCACGAACGTTTCCAAACTTTGGGATTTCCACATATTAATGGGGCATCTCGGGCGTTGCAGGACGATGCATCTTGCATTAATATGGGGTAATTATGAAAGATGAGGCGTGGAGAACCAGATGCATTTTGAGTGCGAGTTATTGCTTAGTTATGGTCTTCATAACTCTTGCTTTCGTGTAAACGTCGTCCCATCTCGATTAAAGCTTGACTCTAAACAACTTCATCTACGAAGTAATTACTTTGGTTATCGCAAAAGAGAACCAACCATCTTAGCGAGAAAACGTGGGCTCTATTACCCCGACGATCGGTTACGTTCCTGGCTTCCCTTACGGGCTTGGCGGCCAGGAAGAAGAAGCCTTGGCATGGATGTCGCCAAGGGGTCTTGGCGCTACTTGGCTAAAGTTAGGGAGGGCCAAGAGACAAACAGGCCTTGGCAGAAGCTGGGCGAAATCCATCATCCTTCACCAACAAAGAGGGGGTGTTAATTAGATGATAAGTTAGTTAGCCTGGCACCTGAGAGCGAAAGCGAGGCCTCGGCGTTGGCGGAAAGCTTGATTGCCTATTGAATGAGACCTGAGTCGTGTTTTTGTGCGGCTTGGCCTAAGGGCGCTTCCGAGAGACCCGCTGCTCGAGTCATCGGATTGGATTGGAATTACTAAACGTTAACTTAGTAGGATGCCTGCTTAAACGAGAGAAGAAAACTGGCTGGTATCACCAGCTTCCAGTTCCCAGGGCGGCTCGACGCACCGCAGAAGGGTGTGTGCATTAACATTACTGCTGACGATCGCCTGTTTCTTTTTCCGAGTTGATCAAAATGTCACGGAGTTTTGCAGGTCCCCGACAGATCCGTGGGAGACTCCACGCAGAACTCTGTCTCCCCGTTATTAATAATAATACTCCATGGACAACTCTGATTCTGCCACGGCACTTAATTACAGCACGGAGTACGGAGTAATTACTACTATACGTACTGTAAGGTACTGCAGAGACAAGAGGCGTCTCAGGCCACTTCACCCCCTCGGAAATCCTCAATCGCTCAGGTGACGTTGGGCGGCCGAATAAAACGCTTGATGCAGTGGTGGCCAGCCTGTGTGAGGCCCCAAGGTAACAGAGGCCAATGGCATTGACGCGATGAGGGGCAGTGCCCAGAGCGCCAAGCCTTGGCACTCTTGGCATCGTTCCCTCCGCCTACGCACTTGGCGTAGTGTCCACGATCGGTACCTGCCGAAGCCGCATGCTTCCCGTGGCACCGGAGGTATCGGATGCGAACAGATACTTGCCAATACTCGCCAAGACCGCCAAGACTTTCCGCTCGCTCTTGCCCTCTCGCCCAGACTTTTGCGTAAATGTAAAGGGAGCACATCCCCCCCCCGGATCCCATATCAAAGGCATTTCTCTTTTAAACATCTATCAATCTCGCTGTGATCTTTTGCAAAACGAACTCTATCGTGCTTGAGGCGCGTATCTTTCCACTGCAAACTCAAGCCTTCTCTCTGCGCGCATTTGCATATCCCGCCTCTACCCAAACTAGTCTCACTCCCTTTGCCGCCGCCCGGGCTGAGCGTGTGCCATCCCAGAAGCCGCCCCTCGGCTTAACAGAAACTCCGTCGCCATGTCTGCCCCAGTCACAGACCAGCAGCAGCAGCAGCAACAGCAGCAACAACAACAGCAGCAGTCATCAGCGGCATCGTCGTCTGGCAGTGCTAGCAATGACTCCAAGTCAGCGACCCCTGCGCCCAGTGCCGGTTCAAACACTTCCCAGAGCAGTGCTGCCCCCTCGACATCGTCCGAGGACAACCTGATTTGCCGGTGGAACGCCTGCAACCAAAAGTTTGGCACTCCGGAGCTGCTCTATGTAAGTGACCACTGAAGCATATATATATATACATACAGCCAAGACAGTCCACTGACTAACTCCTTACAGGAGCACATCTGTGAGCGTCATGTTGGCCGCAAGAGCACCAACAACCTCAACTTGACTTGCCAGTGGAACTCTTGCCGGACCACCACAGTCAAGCGAGACCACATCACGTCTCACATCCGTGTCCACGTGCCTCTGAAACCTCACAAGTGTGAGTTCTGTGGCAAGTCCTTCAAGCGTCCTCAGGATCTCAAGAAGCACGTCAAGGTAAAATTCGCACCTCTCTCGTTGGAAGTACACTTGACTTATACGCTTACAGACTCACGCCGATGACTCTGTGCTCGTCCGACCATCCCAGGACCCCCAGGGTGGACTCAACTACAGGCCGCAGCCTCCCAAGGGTATGTCACCGCTCGATTTTTCAAACAGGCTGTCGCCGTCTGGTTTCTGTTACTTTGAGGCTAATTCGACTCTAGGTCCTTCTAGCTATTATGACCACAATGGCCAGATGCGAACTAACGCTGCCGCCTTTGCTCACCAGGCCGGGCATCCTAACGGCTACTATGCTCCCCAGCCCTCTACCAACTATGGCCTTTACTTCAACCAGCCGCCTCTGAACAATGCCCGCACCGAGCACCTTGGCTACAGTGCGGCATCTGGTGGCTATGACCGCAAGCGCACCTTTGACATGGTCGATGACTTCTTTGGCAGCGCCAAGCGTCGTCAAATCGACCCCTCGTCCTATGCCCAGATTGGCCGCTCCCTGATGCCTCTTCATGGCAACCTCTCCATTCCCAACGGCCCCATGGCCGCCACAGAGCAGTACATGCCCCAACCTGCCGCTCCTTCTGCCGTCCATGCCGGTCCTGCTCCCAGCCAGAACCCACTGGCTCAGCAGTACTATTTGCCCATGCCCAATGTGCGCACCCAAAAAGATCTCGTCCATATCGACAATATTCTTGGCCAGATGCAGGACACCATTTACGAAAACGCCAACCACGCAACTGCTGGCGTTCACGTTCACCATGGTGAGGGTGGCTATAATGGTTACCGCAATACTCCTTCCCCCCCTACGTCTCACCGATCACCCGGCAGCTACCACATCGCGGCCGATGGTTATCAACCCGTGTCGGCGGCTAGCATGGCCTCGCCTCTGACGGTCATCTCCTCGACTGGCACTCCTGCCGTCACACCCCCATCTAGCTCCATGTCCTACACATCTGGCCACTCGCCAAGCCCGTCGTCCTCGGCCATGTCTCCACAGTCCCGCCACGGCTCGACAGCCTCAGTCATGTACCCAACTCTCCCCACAAGCCTCCCCGCGGTCAGCCAGGGCTTTGGACACTCTGCCACTACGACTCTGGGTCCTAGCTTTGAAAGCAACGAGCGCCGCCGCTATTCTGGTGGTATGCTCCAGCGGGCCCGAGGAGGTCCTCTTCCTCTGCCTCATGAGGACACCAGTGGCGCCTCGACACCCAAGGCGAGCGAGTCCGCCCTGTCGGTCGGCTCGCCATCATCTGAGTCTGATGTTAGTGATGCCACTCGTGAGCGGGAGGAGCAGTATGACCGATGGCTCGAGAACATGCGCGTGATCGAGTCCCTTCGCGAGTATGTGCGGAGGCGTCTTGAGCGCAAGGAGTATGTCGAGGACGAGGAGGCTCGACGACCAAGCAACGCCGATGCCATGGACATCGACCCCAAGAGTCCCATGGCATCGACCCGAGAACTAGGTGCCCCTCGTGAGGGATCCTCCCTTTACCCCATCCTCCGCATGCCTGGGGCCTAAGTTGCTCCCTGGTTCGGCTGCTGGTCTGGTTGTACTTTTATCAGTTTCCTTCTTTCTCCCCTTGATTCGTATTAGGAAGGGGCCAATACGATGCAGCATGACGCTCTGTGCTCAGGATATTACCAAGGGATTTATGTTTGCGGTGGGGGCATCTTGCAGTCCCTTTTGGCGATTGGATGCAAGACGAAATGGATGATGATTTGAAACACAAAAACATTGTCTCTTTTCTTTTATTCTTGGCAGTCGTCACCGGTGTATGGCCGGGTGGTCACATAGTGTGTTTGTCTCAAGTTACGACGGAATATGAATATTTACGGAAAAAGATGGCTTGGGTAGGAAAACTTAGGTTAGGTACTTGGCTTCTATTAGGATATTGCCAGCGAGGCGGAATATTAAGCAATGTGTAAGCACTTGAGCAGCTTAAGGTGATGACTTGGCGATTCGTGATTGTAATATTTGTTCAGAGCATCGTGTGATAGTTGGGAGATTCCTTATACGGACCGGGTTGTCGATCAAGCCACCGACGGATGTGATGGGTCGGCTTCAGCTGGATAGTTGAAGGTATACTCGATACGGAGTAACTACAGTAGGCTATCTTGAGAGACGGAGTCGGCATTGTCGGATCAGGATTGATGTCAATGTGTAGATCCCCATTCCAGCGCAACGTTTGTGCTAGAACAAGCAAAATGTATTGTCGATCATGAAGGAATGGATTGACATGGGCCATGGACGTCACGGTTTCGGGGATCTGTGTTCTAACGTATGTAGTATGTACTGAGTACCCCTTACAGCTATTACAGTTCAATTCCAAGAATAGACGGGCATCTGTCGTCACTTGTTCCAGAACTGGTTTGTATGTGATTCCATGTGAACAAGGTGGAGAGGGGGGCCTTGCAACTAACGTTAAGTTAGTTGTTGACTACCCCACGCGGGAAGAAAGAAGCATAGTTATTATCCCTAGTTTGAGACTGGCTTGCAGCGGGCCGTCGGTGGCTCTCAAGACAACAAACAGCTGGCCATCAAAAGTTCCGACCCTGGCGATGGATGATACGATGGATAAGCAAATACGAGCTCGTGGCGCAGGGAACAAGACGTCAGCCCAGGAGTTTTTGTACGGGCTGGAACGAGTCTGAGGAACGCCCAGGCGGTGATAAGCAGGTTCTTGTGAGAACGACTCGGCCGAGTCTGATGTAGATGGATTGTGGCGATGCCCTTGTTCAGCGAGAGTTCAGTGCGGACACGGATCTCGGTAATAAGGCCCCCAAGAGACAGTGATAGTCGACAAAAGGGTTGCAAATAAGCTTACGCGGGTGTTTCAAACGGGAGAAGGATTGTCGGACGTACGTACAGTGTATGTTGATCGTCGTCCAGGGTTCAAGGCAGGGAGCGAACAGTGACTCGGTGACGCTTTGGCTTGTCCCGCCTGGGGTTTATATAAACGACCTTGTCCGCTCTGAAACGAGCATCATTAAACCAAGGCACAGTTGTCACAGCTTGTTCACTACTACATAACCCAGCTCGCGCACCTGTACTCCTGTACTACCGTTGATTCTCCCAAGTCTCGGCAGTCATCTAGTCCTATCTATCACCTTCTCTTCCCTCAGCAAAAAACCAAACAACAAAATCCATCATGCGCTTCTACACCATCGCCGCCCTCCTCATGAGCACCACCGCCCTCGCGGCCCCCGCCGAGCCCGCCAACTCGTGCTGCTGCTGCGACATCTCGCAGTCCGCCATCGTCTGCCGCGAGTCCGAGGACTGCTTCTGCGCCAAGGTCATGTGTCCGCAGGGCGCCCCGACCATCTGGCTTGAGTCGACCAGCAAGCCCACGGCCACGCCCACGGCGTCCATCGAGCCCAGGCTCGCTCCCGGCGTCGAGCCCTGCTGCTGCTGCAACTCTCCGGGGGAGGCCATCGTCTGCGAGGTCCGCGAGCCCCAGGAGGATCAGTCTTGCGTCTGTCCCATGATCGCGTGCCCTGATGGCGCACCGACTTTGACTGTGTACTCTACGCCCGAGCCGACGGCTAACTAAATAAACTCGAGGGAGGAGGATATCGTGTTGGAGTCTATACACACAGGGGGTACTACTCTTCGTCATCCGACCGACAATCCCTGCTAGCCTTTTTCATGTATATACTCTAGGGATCAATAACACTCTGTTTCGACCAGCTTCTATGTAGTCCTTCTTCATGTGATGTTTTCTTTAACCATTAATGATTGCAGCCAGTAAGTTAACTAGTTAGAGGTTATCAACGGTCCATTTTGGCGCTGACCCGCCGATACGCCACCCTATTATGGTGGTCATAGAGAGCCAATCAACAGCCTCGTTCACAACCCATCCCGATGGAAGAGGCAATCTTTGAAATGGTGTCGTTGCTGCGCTCCGGCTAAATACGCATTCGTGGGCAAGCTACGGAGTATTTATGTCCAGTCGCGAGGATGGCCTGGCACGGAAGCGGAAGCACGTATTGGCGTCTGCAAACAGCCTACGGGAACGTGCTCCCCCAGACGAGCAGCCCTGCATCAGACCGGCAGTGTAGATATAGCAGAGCCTTGATACTCACGGCTTCAGTATGTAGTGCAACAGACAGACACGTAGTAATAATAATAATAATGAGAAATTATACACTATCAAATACAGATAGATATAGAAGCTACTCCAAAAGGGCCCATATATCGTATCCCAGGATTCAACCCCATGAAAGATTGCTGTATGTATGTACAGTGTTTTGCCGCGTCCAGTGTTACCCATCAGCTGCCAGAGTGATCCAAGGCCTCGTCCTGTCTCACCGGGGCGCATTCACTGCCGCCCGCTCTCCGCCTTTTTCTTTCTCGTAGCCCTCTCCAAAGGCCTTGGACCGGTGGCAGCTTGCAACAGTACGGGTCGGCTGGGGAAAGGGGGTAGGCAAAAGTGTGATGGGGGAGGGGGGCCGCCGGTGGGTAGCATTGCGAAGATTAGACCGCGGCGTAAACGGGTATATAGTAAAGGGTCGTCAAAGTCCCCTGGCCGTCACAGCAACGAGTCCAAGGGTAGGTTAGTTCGCTTAATTTTGCGGGGAATATCCCAACAGAAGAATCGTATTCAAGGCTTTGTCGTGACATGTCGTCCAGAC
>JADDON010000169.1:0-11720 GCA_017140175.1 Fusarium staphyleae
ATTTAAGAAGTATTAGCTGGCTAGTTAATTATATAGCTAACTACCTACTATATAAAGAGATAACTATAAGTTCTGTACCTAACCTACTGATAATTAGTATAGGGTATGTTTTATGTGTGTTTATATGTGTTCTTGTCCGCCGATAAAATAGAAAGGATGTATCTTTTATGCACTAATATATAGTGCTCACACTAAGAGAGGTACTTACAGGGGTTATTTTAGCGTGATTCGTTATACCCAAGATCGTCTTAGACCTGGTTGACTGTATACTAAGCCTCCTAACGTTAGTCTAACTTATGGAGTAGCATAGTCACCCGAGGTCGGGTTCCTTGCGTGGCCGTGCTCGTGGTAGTGTTTCAGTGGATGGATGACAGGGGCCGCAACGTGATTTGTCAAGCTTTTCAAGGTCCAAGTTTCCAACATCACTCGTTGTTGGTTCATCAACAGCCATGTCACTCCCACACGAGACTCTCACCTCATGGGACCGTATCCAGGACCTGGACGCAAGCCTTGTCCCCTCAGCAGACCAGGAAGGCTCTGAAGCAGCGAGACTGATCATTGTCGGCGACGTCCACGGTCATCTCGCAGAACTGGAGAATCTGCTACACAAGGTCGGATTTGACAAGACCCATGGCGACCACCTCGTATTTGTCGGCGATCTCGTCAACAAGGGTCCTGATGGCCCAGGCGTGGTGCAGCTAGCCATGGATCTTGGAGCCAGCGCTGTGCGGGGGAATAACGAGGACCGGGTCCTTGCGGCGCGTGCTGCTACCGAACGGGGCAAGGGAGTGAAGATCGATGAACGAGGGGACGTGGATACTGCTACTCCAGCAGCTTCAACGAAGAACGATGATGGCGTTGAACCAGTATCTCCACGGAGCCTCAAAAGATACAGCGCGGACAGCGACTTCGTCACGGCCGCCTCGTTATCTGAAGAGCAAATCTCCTGGTTATCCGCCCTACCCTTGGTCCTTCGCATCCCGCCCCTAAAAGACACGATCGCTCCGCCCTGGAACGCTGGAACGCTCCTCATCGCCCACGCCGGCCTCGTGCCCTCGGTACCTCTGGACGAGCAGGATGACTGGGCAGTTATGAACATGCGCGGTCTCGTCTACCCCGGCACAGGCCCAAGTGAAGAAGCTGTGTGCAAAGCTCTGGTCAAGGGAGCTGGAAGTCGCGTGCGCAGGTATATCGCTTTCGAGGACGGGACAGATGAAGATGTCGATGCCGAGGCGGTGCGCTTGGCAGCCCAAGTGAACGACGGACATTGCTTCACAGGTCTTTATCAGAATGGATCAGTCGGATATCCCATTGAACCTCGCGAAGGGGACTGGTGGATGGATGCTTGGAACCGAGCTCAGAACTCGATAGGAGCGCCCGAGGAGCGCGCGGTTGTTGTGTACGGACACGACGCTAGGGTCGGGGCCCAGGTTGGACTGGACATCGAGTTCCAGAGGGATGCTTCGGCTCCCGTCGAAAAGGGCACGAGATATGCATTTGGGCTGGACTCGGGGTGCGTCTATGGTAACCAGCTAACAGCCATGGTTATTGAAAAGGATGCGGCTGGCAGAGGTATAGCGCACTCGGTGGTTCAGGTTGATTGTATGAAGGAGGCGA
Organism: Fusarium staphyleae; assembly: GCA_017140175.1. Lineage (NCBI taxonomy): Eukaryota > Fungi > Ascomycota > Sordariomycetes > Hypocreales > Nectriaceae > Fusarium > Fusarium staphyleae. The sequence continues at coordinate 1,618 of JADDON010000169.1, forward strand.
GAGAAGGCATTGCTTCGTAGCGGTCTCTGTTTGAATCGTGATGATATGGTATAAGAACAGAGTTGATCCAGTAGACACGACTTTGAGACTGTTAGACTCGAGTATCTGTTTCCGCCCGTTCCTCTCACTGCCGAATAAGTTTTAGGTTGGCTACATAGATCCGATCATGGTCCGCCCTACGCCTGACGCCCTAGTCTAAGTTAGACTATTCCGACATCAACATAGTCGACTTATCTATAAGTGAATCAGGGTAGCCCTTAGGACAAAACGTTTGCTCATAATAATGACTGGCTCTCGGGTTTCCGCAACCCTCATCTTGAAGGTGCTTCAGCGAGTCAAGAGGACACAGCTTAGAAAAGTCTGTTTAGTTATATAAATACATTTAGAACGACATAAGAAAATTTCTTTATAGTGTTGATACCATCTTCCACGGATCAACTGTATAGATCAACTTGTACATAAACCATTACGATGTAGCTGCTCAGGTGTCTGCTGCGATAAGCCCAGCTCGTCAATAAGCAGCATGTTACTCGGTATTGCTGAGCAATTCCCCGCTTCCAACACTCAATCTAATAATCCTTATGCTCAAGTCGAGAGCAAATAGTGTGGCCGCGGAGAGCAGCATCCATGGGTAGATGGATGCTATCATATACCTCGTCTCTCAGTCCTGCGCCAACTACGATGGTATCATCCAGCCATCCGTGGCTCAGATAGCCACCCGGGGTATCTTGTGATTTCTTGAAAGGGGATTCGTCTGCTTCAATATCGGCGGCATTCTTCGTAGGTAAAAAGGCGAGGGATACAGAAAATACAACGTCGTTGTCGATCTCGACAGAACCTGGGATAACCAACAGTCAGCATCGGTATAACCGTGGTAGACGCTGTAGGAGGTGTTCATACCAAAGTGAAGAGGTGGCGAGACGGACAGGATCTCGAAAGGTGCCTCGGTGCTCATGGTGACAAACATCCTGAGAGGCGGTTAGTAAATATCATCCTTCAGAGGTCCATGCAAAGATAAAGACCACTCACCTTCGATAGCTGTGTAATGATTTCTTATAATGTACAAGGCCCAGCAGGACCGTATTCTGACGACTCGGAACACATGTTCCCCGCGGACAAAAGGTAACACGATGGAATGGTGTCGCCTGATGGAGCGCATGTGGTCTCCATTGACTCGGTAGGGCTTGTATCAGACAACTAGAATTCGCCATCGACAGCGTCTCGTTTCCGCCTATAGAGAGATCAACCTGTTCGGATAGGACGTACGAATCCGGTGATCTGGAGGTCGTACCGAGAGCCTCGTTGACCTTGACGATGGATCGAGGAGTAACCTGGGAGGCAAAAAGAGGCCATGTCGACTCCGCCAGACGTGTCCTCCATGAACCAAAGAGGGAAGCATACCACGGCAGCTCACGCGTGGCCGGCTTGGGGCCAGGGAAGAACGGCGCCCAGTTCTTCTCGTATTTCTGCTTGATGTCGGCCCTCCCAACCTCAGTGAAGGTGTTGAACCTGATTGGTATATCGCCGTACCCGATCTCCTCGAGATGCTCTCTGAGGCCCGGCCATGCAGCACGGAGATCGACAAGTCCGACGGCCTTGCACACGTCCTGGACCCTGGAGCTTGTTCCGATGACAGCTAGAGGCTCGCCTGCGTCGGACCAGATGAACCGAGGGTCTGCACCGCCTCCGTTGACGAGATTTAGACAGGGACGGGGGAACTGTCTCCAGACAGGGAGGTCGAGGACATATGGCTCAGGACCGGCTCTCTCCCACTGGCCTTTTGTCGCATTGTAGTTGGCAAAGAAACTATTCGAGAAGAAACACGCATAGGTCAGTGAGGCTTTCTTGTCCAAGGTAGAAATAGAGCGACTTACCCGACAATAGTGAGGTTGTTGTAAGAGATGTGCTCCGTTCGGTCCACGTATCGGTCATTCCGTCCTCTTGCCACAACCAACATGTCGTACGGGCTCCCAGCTGGCATTCTCCCCATGGCATTGTTGTTCATACCATTCATAAACATGATCTCGTTGAAAGGTTTCCTCGAATACGGGTCAACCCACTGGTAGTCGCGCGGGTAGTTTCCCGAGACGGCGTGGTGCTCGCCCACGATAAACGCCGTCTCGTTTTTAACAGTGCTGGACTCGTACCCATCGAGGGGAGCAGCCAGGTGGATCAGATGGATATCGTCGAGCTGAGTATCGTCGAAATTCTTGCTAGGTTGCAGTCTTGGCCAGGCGGTTTGGTGGAGGAAGATGGCCAGACAGAACAAGACAGCGCCGCTTATTGAGAGTATCACTCGGCGCTTTCGAGGTGCAGGGTGTATAGCGGCTAGGAATCCCAATGCTTTACCGCAGTTATTATAGAGGTCGGGTCTCTTGAAGCCCGCTTCGCTGGATACTATACGCACGTAGACTCCTCGCTGTTCATGTTAGTGATATTGTTGCAGCTTGGTCTAACTTTGTGGGACTTACATTGTCGTCCATGACTGTGAAGTGAGCGTTGGGGTGTAAGCAAACCCGCTACAAATACAAATGTCAAAGTCAAGGTAAAGAATGAGCGTGCATTATGGAGGAAACCTTGGAGAAGTCTGGCTATGGCATGTCTTTTCGTAAAGTACTTTCAAACAGAACCCTCGGCTTGACCTACACCTCTATACTGCGGCTCTATTTGGGTGCCAAGACTGATACATGTACGTAGTCGCACGATTCCATAGGGGTTTTTGGGTTTCCTTGGACTCCATACTGCTTCTTCGTTTCACTCTTCCTTCGTTCGTTCCTTCATTCCTACCTCCCCTCGTCTACTATATAGAAATGGCTCAAGCCAATCCAAACTCAGATTGGCTTCCTTTTAATGTATGTAGTTAATCGCACCGTAATATGCTATTTTACCAGGAACCCTTGGCTAGGATTTCTAAGCCCCTACCACTTTAGGTCGCAGGGTATCCTGGCAGCAAAAGCAAGCACGCAGGTCCTGGTAGAACACTCTACGTTTTTGATAGCGTTGGGGTCAAATCTGCAGTCCGGATTACGAGGTGTAAGGGTGTAGTTTCTAGCTAAAAGACGCAGCTTTGAACAGAAAACTACAGATACATAGCTCGTTTATATCAGGAAGAGCAAGAAGCCTCTCGTTCGCGGCAAAGAAGTTCTTACCGGGGGTCGTTGGCGATTCTCCAAAAGGGCCCGAGGTTCGGCTCCGACAATCTCTTGCGAAAGGCGAATCAGAAATAAAGTAGCAACGAAGGAACAAAGGAACAAAGGAGCGAAGGAATAGACAAGGGCGAGAGAAGCCTCTGATTGGCGGAATATGTGGTTTACAATCAATTCAGCCTGATGGGTCTAACTTAATAACGTTATCTAGCTTAACAAGTGCCAACTTAATACTGAATACCCCGGAATATACGGCGTAGTCCGTAGAACCGTGCCACATGCGTAAGATGATACTTATAACTGGCTCGTGGGACTTGCCCCTATCTTCCATCACGCAAGCAATGACAAACCCGGAGACTACATTGACGGCATCGCATTGGGCCATGGCAAGCTGATCTTCTGGTGACTGATTCCCTATTGCGTGAAGACCAAGATCGAAGCCTTTGTCTTCAAGAATATATAATCCTCAAGTGCTAGCGGCAACTATCAACCATCTTTTATCGCTCTTATCTTTGTTTGATCGTTCATGTAAATACCAATCAGGATTACCACCGCATGGCCCTCTTTTTTCTCAATGCCAAGCTTCCTTCGTTGCCAGGCACAGAAGCAAGTCGTAATGATGCAATCTGGCAGCAGGCTTCACTTAGACTTTAGTACTCGGCGGATTCCTTGCCATCTTTTTGAGTGACATGGCGCATGGTTAAGTGATGCCAAGAATTGTATGCCGTGATTATCAAGCACCCAATCCAGTATAAATCAAGGCTGGACGCCGATATCGTGTCTTTCTATAGTAGATACCACTGTCCAGCTGTCAGCACTCAAGGCAAGCATTTTACAGGACGATGAGTTTGACGCCCCTCACAGTGGTTCCTTTATTGATATGTTGGGTAGTGCGATTGAATCCTTATAGTAATTTGTGTGTGTGTGTGCTGCGAGATAGGACGGCAGTTGGGTGCCATTGAGTTATCAAACTACAGAATAGTAGTCCTGCTGGTTGGCCGTGGATCTTGCGATAAGCCACGCGCTAACTTATACTATATCAACTGTCGCCCGAGATTCACGTGCGGGTTGGCTATCTCCATTCCAAACTAGGATATGCTATTTGACGACTTTGGTCGTTCTGTAGTTGATTATACCGGTATTGGACTGGGTCGGCTGGTGCTCTATTTGCAGTAAAGACCAACCAAATTCAACCATGGTAAAGACTTATCACAACAGTAACCTAATTCGTTTTTGTCATAATTCCGGCTTGCCAACTTATGCTGGGCTCACGTGCTTTATAACCCATGTTGAATCCTTAAGGTCTTGTCCCATTGCGGCGAGCTTTGAGTACGACATCGAAGGGGTAGTAGTCGTCGGCGCTATACCACGGGTTAGACGAGTGATGAGCTTGGCCAGAATTAGGCCCTGGCACAGGACGCATCTGTGGCCCGCACGAGTTTAGACAGAGGTGGCGGGTAGACTCTCATGGCAGGCTGCCAGGATATTCGGGTGATCTCAAAGCAAAGTTCAATAGTCTCTCTGTGCCGCTGCGAATATAGCTCCTATTCCTAGACACTCCTGGGGTCAAGATTTCAGGCTTGGCGTGTCTTGTCACTCTAGGCTGACGCCCTAATAGTGAGGTAATAAGAAAAGTCCGCATAATGCTCGTGTTGAATCATCTGCCTCTGTCACAGCGAAAACAGCCATCCATTCGAATGCATGCAACCATTTTTATCCCAACGTGCATAGCCGTGACTCTCACCGCATATCCTCCACTTCTGGCGATAGGAAAAGAAAGAAGAGACTACGTGCATTGAAGTCACTAAGAGTTGGTTAAGAAGTTGCATGGTACGAAGTACTCTGTAGTTGTTTGATGATTCCACGGTGAGTGTAGAAGACATGTAAGCCCGTGTGGGCAACCTTGCATGATCAACGTTACTCGCCAGATAGGCTATTCGATTGCCGTCGCCCCGAAGGAACTGCCCGACAGGGCTGACGAAGAAACAAGCTGAACCACAAATCTCGGATGACTGAATATCACCCTTGCTTTGCAGATCCCTATGCCCACTCCGACGGACCTTCCTAAACAAGGAGTGGAAGATGCTACATAAACGTCAATAGATGATAGTCGACCTATTCGAAAATCTGATTATAACCTTGATGGTTAAACTCACTGTCAGCTTATTATGCTTGGCGAGCAGAGTATATCTTGGCGGAGTGGAGCGAACAGAAGAGTATACAACAAGAATCATAGCCAACCCAGCCTATACCGCAGGACGTATCATTGATTTCGTTACGAGGTGCAGATTATGTCTTACCGGTATGTCAATTCAGGCAGTTGAGTGAGATAATGGCAGAGTGGTATGAAAAAAGTTCCTTCATGAATGGCTGTAGGCGTATTACCTTTCTTGGTTATCGTCATCTTTTCACTGAGACGGATGCATTATCACTGTCTAGCAGAGATATTCCTGGTACATATATAGAAGAGCCCATACCTGATCTTTGAAAGTGTCCAACACAAGAGCTCTCGATATAAGTCTACATACAAACTCATCACCCGCCTCATCTTCCACCCAAAATCATGGCCTCCTCATTCACTTCCCGATTCTTGAGCGTTGCTCTGTTGCTGGCTAGCAGCGTCTCTGCCGTGACCATCACCGCCCACCGCGCACGCCAAATCGGCGGATCACCATGCTCGACGCCCGTGGTCTACCAATGCGACAACGTAGGCCCCCGTCAATGCTGCGGCGTCGTCCAGCCCGCCCAGCCCTTCCGGGCCATGCTATTCAGCGGCCTTGACACAACTGGAATCCCCGAACAAGCCACGGTCTTTCGCAGCGGGCAGGCGACCCCCTGCGCCAACTCGTGCAACTCGGACGGAGGATACACCAGGCTCTGCGTGAGCTGCAGCCAGACTAACCCCGAGATCGCCGGGGGTTTCTACTTCAGGCCTGGCTCTCGGGCGCTGCAGGACGAGCCCTTCGCCGAGGGGAACTGCACTATCCTACCGCCCAACTTTGCCTTTATCGAGGAGCATAAGTTTTCCGTCTACCACGGCGTTCCGGAGGATGTCTCTGACAAGATCATGGAGATCGCTTTGAGAGACGATGGACGCTACGAGGAAGTTTCGGAGGATTTGTTGGCTTATGAAGTTTCTTGAAGGGGCGTGACGAGGTAGACGCAGATTGGATATTCGGGGGGTCGTCTTCATATAGAGCTGCAGCTCAACCTAGCAGCTCAAACTTCTTCATCCATAGTCAGGTTTACTTTGTGCTGAAACCGCTCTTTTCTTGATTGAGAAATCATATGACTGCCGGTTTCATGGCGTGAGATTGAGGTCTTTAAACTATCCAGAGCCTGCGAGACTGACATGCTGATGCTGCATCTATTGTTATGGGCCTTCACAACCATCTAGTTATTTTCGTCAGCTTCCATCTTCACTTGAGCGAATGGTGATGGTGGCGAAGGATAACCTCATTTTCTTAGGGGGCGTTTGGGTAGTAGCACGCTGCCATACTCCATGCAATCTAGACGACCCCGGTACATTTGCAGCAGCTAATCTGTCCTGCTCTTTGCTTGAAAGGCAAGCTGGCTCCCCAGATAGATCATAGTTCAAACCCGCCGATCCCAAGTCTGCTATCATACTTTTGTCCTTTCCATTATCAGTCACGAGATGAAAGTTATCGAGTTTGGTGTTATCGTGATAACTGCCCGGTTCAGCAAAGGACTGCAGAGCATGGTACAACAGGGGCTGAAGGTCTTGCTCATTCAACACTGCATCTTTTAGGGTTGCGAGGGGAATCCCCCAGTATCTGAAAGGACCAGAGCGCGGTTGCTGTTATAGTTGACCATCCCGTAGAATTCAGGGATGATGATGCATGACCTGGAGGGGACGTAGTTTGTAGTAGGCCACCACTTCCTCGTCAAATTCCTCCTCCTTCTGGGGTTTCAGAACAATTCTTTCGGGCAAAGACCAGTCTGGATATCTGCTCCGTAACCAGGTACCGCCTACCCTCGAAAAGATCCAGAACAAGGACTGAATAGCCTAATCACAGAATGACCACCTTCTAATAACTAGGTATGTTGATATTTGTACTATATTTAGATAGATTCATAACTAAGCTTCCTATGCTTGGATGGGATAAGGTACTTTAAAGGTCTCTCTTATACCTCCCTCTGGTCACTTGTAAAACTGCCAGAGTTTTCAAGACGGCTGACATCTGCTTGTCTGCCTACTGCTGCACCATACCTCCCAGCGGCCTTCCCAGTTTGCCCCTCAGCCTGACTCATAAGATCGTGTATCTCATCAGCATCTAAACGTAGACCTCAGATCATACGGCCTGTTGTTCCTACTCTGCCCTGCTCTATTGGTCCAGCTAAAAACACTTCATCTTGGCCAGGTGAAAACAGGTCTGTCTCAATGGCTACATCGAGTCAATGTTCAACTAGTTGAAAGACGCCCCATACGCTAACCAGTCAGCCTCTGGATCTGGAACTCCGACATTTCTCGCAGGGTCTCCTCTCGTATCGTGCATCGTGGGCTGAGCTCGGATCAAGGGAGCCTGTCCGGTCGGGGTGGTTGCGCCCCGATCAGGAACTCTGGGATAGTTGAAGAAATCAAATACGTCAATGTTATCGAGCTCGCTCAGAGAAGTCACCTGTGTCGATGTTGACTCAAGACTAGAGTGTCGGGAGGTGGAGGTAAGGGACACCAGATCATAGGCGCTTCTGCCGTCTGTTAGTTATATGGATACCTGCAAAGTGCAAGCAGATACTCACCTCCTCATCGCGGAAAAGGTCATGTCGGCTTGCCTTCCTCTCTGGACGACACGATGCAGGATCTTGGAGTAGTTGCTCGCTACATCCCAGTGCTGGCCAACATCCCTCAGAGTGTCGATGAAGAAGTCAATCTGGGGGTCCACGGAGCAGCCGACAGTAGCGGCATGGACTAGGAGCAATCGGGCAGCTACCCAGAGCGAGAAGGCGAACGGCGGCCCGAGAAGGTTCAGGCCGTCAGCCTCGAGGACGTCGCGAGTAATGTCAGCGAGGCTCTGGACAGCCGAGAGACACCTCTGCATGGCGTAGTGCGAGGGGACAAAGATGTGCGACCGCGCGGTGGGATAGGCTGCCGAGGAATGCAGACGGACGGCAGAGGTAACGTAGGCGCTGTGCAGCATGAACCAGTTTGCTACACGACTCGCCGGGTCCGAGTGGCACAGGGCAGATATCTTGCTGTATTCGCTCGGTAGACTCTGCAGCCAGCCATCCAGGGATCGGTCGAGGGAGCGATATGTGTTGCGCCATTCGGTCATGTCGCGCGACGAGGCCACGTCTACGGGCGCCTTGAGAAACTCGTGTATCCTGCTGAGGATGACCAGAATCTCACAGTGGTACGAGAAACTGCCGAGGTTCTCTGGCTTGTTGACCAAGTACCCAGCCGAGGGCGGTTCGTCGCTGTGCGGGTTGAGAGACCGTGTCTCGACGGGCACGTTCTTTGAAAACAGGTCGTAAGAACAGGGAAGAAAACGCGCGACTTGCCTCTCGCCGAGCATAAAGTCAAATGTCGGTGTCGCGATGGTTGCATACCGATCCAGGAGATACACCATCCAGTAAAGCCGGCGTCGTCCCTCGTCTTCAATCCACGACTCGGGCTTTCCAGCCGCAACTCGGCGGATCGAGCCCGTGTGCGGAGTTTCTGATGGATCAGCTGACAGGAAGACACTGCTCTCCTCGCACAGGCCGAGCTGTCTCACGTTTTGTGCCAGCAGGGAGAGGAGGTTCCATCCGCGCGGGCCGTTGGACGTGCCCAGCTCGTCCAGGGTGATTATGACGAGTGCCCTGAGAGCAGGGACGGTGATGTTCTCCATCGCATATATCTGGACCGTGTGCTTGGACACGGCGTGGTAGTAGGCTCTGGATTCCGGTGACAGCCTGGGGTCCTTGAGGAATCTCAGAGTGGTGGCCACGATTGCGTAGAGCAGGATCCTGTCAGCCTCTCCCATGGACGTCGAGCCGAAGAAGGTGGCAAACGTCGTTTGACGGTCGAGGATGGGGCACCAGGTGTTGCAGTGCTTGAAGAACAGGTCCACCAAGGTGTAGATGATGTCGTGTGGTGGGAGATCAACTACAAAGGACTGCAACGATGGATCCTTTCGCGATCCCACGGCGGCCGAAAAGGTGACGGACTGGTTGGGTCCCTCGGAGCTGGCAATCACCACCTCGTGCTGTGTCTGGGTAGAATGGCGCACGACACTCTGACTGCCCTGAGCTTGCCAGTCAGGACTGGAGAGGCCCGGCGATCTCGCTTGAGATGCTGAAGAGCCCCCTGGGAGACTTGTCGGGGTGAGTCTGCTGGCATCTGGACGGTAGCTGTCAAGTTGTGGGGAGTTGCGCGTGTTTGCGACTGACGGCGACGCAGGCGTATGTTCCTGGATGATATGCTCCTCGACACGACGGCCCAGAGCCTGCAGGAGGGCATCGATTCTGTTCACCTTGGCTTCAAGCTCGAGGCTGAATCCATTGCGTCCCCCGGGCTTCTGCCTCTCGAGGTAGACACAGGCTCTGTTGTGCCGGGCACACCACGAGCACGCGGGATCGGCGCGGTCGCACTTGACTTTGCGAGCCTTGCACATCTCACACCTTTTGCAACGATGCATTCAGATACAGGCTCTTGTCGTGTGTTGATAGCAGGGGGGGTCACCTACGATATCTTCTGGTGCTTCTCCCTCCTCCGCTTCCTCGACGGTCCATTGGCGACGGCGACGGCGAGCCTGGAATCCTCGCCGCTGGAGCCGTCGTCGTTGCTGAAAGTCGAGTTGACCTCTTCCTCGGCCATGGCTGTTGAGAGGGCACTCACGGGCGTCATGTCGATCCCGACGCTCTGGGATCTCCACATCCGTCGGGTGTGGAAGTTGGGGAAGCAGGATCGCCTCTCGTGGAGTCTGGGGATAAGCTACTGGGGGGGAGGAGATAAGC
>JADDON010000017.1:0-15305 GCA_017140175.1 Fusarium staphyleae
CTCCCGCCTCAGCCCCCCCGATCCCACCTCCGACGACATATACACGCCGCAACTCCCCTCGACTTCCTCCAGCACTGACATCTCTGCCCCTCCCCCCACCGAATCTATAGCTCATACCTTGGACGCTTCATCAGACCATCAACAGCCCCGGGGTCGACTTCAAACTGGCATTGCGAATATAGGTTCTTCGACTGCCAGCCCTGAACGACTCCCGAGTCATACGCCGCCCCAGATTCTTGGACGACGTCGACGCTCGCCGGATTTCGAACCTGTCCTAGAGCTTCAGCTTGAGTCTTTTGGTGGATACGAGGACGACTACGATACTATCTCCGAGCCCCCTGCTAAACGAAGACGAGGTGACGACATGATGGGTGCGAGTGACACCCTCGATCCGCATAATGGCGCTCCTCTAGGTTTTACCAACGGATCGTCCGCACAACAACCCCAGTCAGCGCTTACCGCAGGCGTCAACAATAGTCACAAAGCCGCGGTCAACGGCTCTACGATAGGGGATAAGAATAACGCCCTGGTCAAATCCAATGAACGTCCGCCTACATACTTTGGTCATGATCGTCAAGAGGTGACCCGGCTATTGATACAGGCCTTGTCGGACATGGGTTATCAGGTTGCTGCGGACAATGTGAGCCAGGAGAGTGGCTACGAGCTGGAGAGCCCGACTGTGGCCGGCTTTCGATCCGCTGTGCTCAGTGGCTCGTGGCCTATGGCCGAACAGTTGCTTGCTGGTGCGTCATATGAGGCGGACAGTCAAGGGAACGGCCTTGTTCTGGCTCCTGGTGCAGACCGCAACGCCATGAAGTTTTGGCTTCGACAACAAAAGTTCCTGGAGCTGTTGGAGCAGAAAGACAGCAGTCGTGCCCTTATGGTACTTCGAGGAGAGCTGACCCCGCTATCTCATGATATTGCAAAACTGCATTTTCTATCAAGTCTACTTATGTGCCGCTCTGTACAAGACCTCATGGCCAAGGCTGATTGGGATGGCGCCAATGGCCAGTCTCGAAAGCGGTTGTTATCAGAGCTATCCAGTATGTCATCCTTTTTCGATAAATTCTTCGAGCCCTCGCTAATTTGAACAGAGTGTATATCACCCTCCGTTATGTTACCTGAAAACCGGCTGGCCGTTCTTCTCGAGCAGGTCAAGCAAAGCCAAATCGATACCTGCTTGTATCACACTGAGGCACTATCGCCGTCCCTCTACTCAGATCACTTATGCGATAGGCGCAACTTTCCCACGGAAGTGGCAGTGGAAGTCAGCGACTTGGCAGGAGAAGTCTGGCAGGTCCAGTTCTCGCATGATGGAACTAAGCTAGCTGCCTGTGGAAGTAGTGACCAGGTCTTGATATGGGATCCTGAGACGTTTAACGTATCAGATATTTTCTGCGGCCATGAGGGCGGCGTTGGCAACATATCGTTTAGTCCAGACGACACCATGATCTTGTGCTGCTCGCGAGATGGGTATGCACGCTTATGGAGTACGGACGTGAGTGAACGTTCGAAAATAATTACTTGACGCTCGAGAGACTAATATGGGACTATAGACCGGTTCGCTTATCAAAAAGTTCAGCCGCTTTGCTGAGCCAGTGAGCGGCTGTGTCTGGGCGCACGATAACCAGTCGTTCGTTCTCGGTACTCTGGACCCTAACCATAGCTTGCGAACGGTGAACGTGAAAAATGACGAAGTCTATGAATGGAGTAAGAAACATCGTGTCGAGGATTTATGCGGCTCTCCCGATGGGCGCTGGCTTGTTGCCGTTGATAACCTGCACACCATTCACGTCTACAATGCTGCCACGCGGGATCTGGAGTTTGATATGGAGCTCAAAGCGCGTCCCACGTCTGTCAGTATTAGTCAGGACTCGCGACATCTACTGGTTAACAAGTGCGATGGTGAGGCGCAACTCATCGACCTCATGACGCGGAACTCGGTGCAAAAGTTCCTTGGCCACACCGGGGGCGAATATCTGATTCGAAGTTCCTTTGGCGGGCCTAACGAGAGCTTTGTTTTGAGCGGGAGCGAGGATGGCAATATCTTGATATGGCACAAGAACACGGGTGCCGCCGTTGAACGCTTGCCGGGTCATCATCCCCGGTGTAATGCTGTGGCCTGGAATCCGGCCGATCCCTTCATGCTGGCGTCTTGCGGTGACGATGGCCGACTGAAGATGTGAGTCATGCTGTTTTCCCCGATGAGTGCACCTATCTACACTTGAACAAGCGACTAATGGTAATGATGCAGCTGGTCAAATAAGACGCGCAGTTTCGAACTGAGGTCTCAATTCCACCGGAGATCTGACGGTTGGGAGAAATGATGAGGATGAGACCCAAGAGATCCAACATTCTGTCAGAGTTTTATGTTCTTGAATACCTTCATCACCTTGTGGCATAGTCAGTTGACTTCATCATCGACATATGGAGAGGACAAGGAGCTGGTTTATGTTGGGCTACTGGTCGGGAGGACGGGTAGGTATATGGCATGTGGCGAATGCAGTCGCCTCTTGTTGCCAACGTGGATTATATCCACTCACCACCCGTGAGAATCATGGTCTAGTTCTTGGTTGCTCTTTACGGCGTTGGGGCGATGGGTGTTGGTTCATTGAGGCGAGACGAGGATGGGGGTTTCGATCCAATGTCTTTTGTCTATGGTAGACTGGCTAGTACATAAATTCCACTTTCTTAATATCTTGACTGGTGATGATTTGGGACATCTTGCTTTTGGGTATGTATTGGGAGCAGGAGTCGTGTCCCAGATGGATGGGAAGAGAATGAGTGTATATATCACAATAATCTGAATTGGCCTTGTGCCATTCACTCTGTAGGCAAAGAGGGTTTACAAGACTAAAGGAGGCATCCTGCTACTGCTTGACGAATGAGCGTTCAATGTCGTACATCTTTACTAACACAATTAACCAAGCAAGATACCGAGTCCTTTGGCTCCGAGAATGTGGGTTATTTTTCACAGGGACTCCATTCATATACGCGGTGGCCAGGCGGCAAGACCGAAGCCCACTGCTTAGCCCTTTCAGCAAGGTGATGCCTCTGAAGGAACTGCTTTGTGCATAATTATATGCAGACAGGATTTTAAAGAGACCACTATCACATTGCCTTACCGTATAAACAGGAAGATTCCTGGGCTGTAATGCATGGAGGAGGTCAATTGGAAGACTCAAAGATATCAGGAAGCGCGGTCAAGATTGAAAGTGGACAGCTGCGATCCTCCAGCTCGAGACGAGAAGCCATAATAGTGTCACTCCACGTGGTAAACTGAGAACTGACAAGGTCGTCGGTCTGGACACGAGAGTCTCCCCGGGGCCGATGCGGAGCCAGAGAGCTCGTCCCAGCGGTGCAGTACAAGACGGTACCTGCATGATCTGATAGACCGGGGCTACTGTAGCGGGTCACGACGAGACGAAGCATGGGATGGGACGCCATGTGTGTACCGGGTTGGCTCGCGAACCGTGCTCGATAATCCAACCCCCAAGTTACTCCGTAGTGAACCACAAACCACGAGGTTGAGAATCGGCCAGAGAAGCGGTCAAAAGGTTACTGACAAGGGGCTAACCAGAAGCTGTTCAGACTCGAGGATCGACCATGGATCGGACCGCTCTGCCGTCGTCATCTTGGAGATAGGCCGGCCGAGTTGATGTCGTGGGCAAGGTGTGCAGAACGTTTCAGCTTGGCTGACAGTTAGGTTGCCTCTCCAACGACACAACGCCGTATGCAGGGGGTACTCGAGTTGTTGATCGCGCGGGCTTGCGCCACGACGTACTCTGCACATGGCCAACAGAACTGCAACACTCTATGGACGAGCTGGATGGATGTGTGGTCGCGGACAAAGCGTATGCGATGCAATGCACGAATTACGTGAATGAACGGGGCCGAGCAAAATGTCTCGGCGGAATTCGTCGTCGTCGGCCGTGTCCGTAACTCCGTTTCCATGTGTTTACCATGCACCCTTTGTAATGTCAAACTCCTAGGTTAATCGACAAGAGTCTGCGGGGTGACAGGGCGACGATTAAGGATGCTGCTTCTTTTCTTTTTCCGTATCGCGTATCTGTGCCTTTCTCTGTCTGCATGGCTTCGGTCATTGTTACTATCCCTGGGGCCTCCTGCAGAGCGGCTGAACGGACTTGAGCAGAGTCGGCCTTGGCTGCGCGCGAGAATGGCTGTCTGTATAATTAATTATCCGTTATATCCGCTGAGAGGTACGGAAACTCCGTACATAGCAACATGAACCATGGCCACACTCATCCTATCGCTCCGTCTCCTTTCCCGAGTCCGTTAAAAGTACTCCATACGTACGTAGGTGGTATAAAGTGTGGGGGCAACAGAGGAACAAGGGCCAAAATGAGATGACAGCCCCTCAAGGATCAAGGCTCCTTAGCCTTAGCCTCTTCTCTGACACCAAGCTCGATGTGCCCCGTGCATCAGTTATCGAGCCACCCAGAAACAGAGACCCTCACCCCTGACGCTAGGAGCATCACGCGCAGAGAACAGCGCGCAACGGGGCTTTTCGAAGCCCCGAGTGAATGAGTTGAAGGGAAACATTGAGAGTCAAGGCAAAGGGCCAAGTCGATGATGGCACTGGGTATTTACGTGTATGAAGTTGCTCACGAGGAATATTTCTCGTCAAGGCTTGGATGGCAGAGATCACGAGGACTGACTAGTTAATAAACACCCTGACAGGACAAGTTGAAACCCGACTCTCGGGTCACAAGGAGTCCCTGATAGTATGACGAATGGCCTTGGAAAGCAAACGTCTCGGTAGTCAAGTTCAAGAGTTTCAAGCGAAGCTGTGCCTGTTTGGCGATCAACGGTAGTGTAAGGAGATGATAACTGCTTCGGGAAGGGGATGCGTGGGAACCGTGTGTACCAATGCTACCTTGAAATCTTAAAAATTCCCCGAGTTTTCGACAAGTTTGTTCCCCCTTTTCGCAGCGGGACCAGGAACGGCCGCCGACTGATGGTAGTCGTAACATGTACTGCGTATATCCGTAGGTTGAATTGTAATCATGGACGGGACGGGATCTCTGATCCGAGGCGATGATCGTCGAGCGGGAGAACATGTCGAGTCTAGTGTGGTTATCAGTAATCCGAATAAGACAAATATTACTACTAGCTAAGATCAGTGCTGAGATGGTTGTGATTACCAACAATGCAGTTGTGGTCTTGCGGAACATGTAAACCCCAGGTGTGATTATGGCGAAGTATCGTGGATAAGATTCTGGTACATACAATCAATCCCAAACAACCTAGCCAAACGTCAGAACCAGGACCCTGGTATTCAAGTAATGGGGCGAGAGAGAAAGAACAAGTTCTTTGAAAGACATGGCAGCGAGACATGACGGGGAAACCTGGGGGGGGAGGGATATCTGCATGGTCGCTCGTCGATGATATTGCTTTCTTCTGCTGCTTGATGCAGTAATAAGTTATCCAACATCTCCTCTGCAAGTATTGTGGACTTTGGTATCGATGCGGGATGAGCCGGCGCCGCGTGACAGATTGAGCCGTTTCTGTTGGACCCGATCGATAGCGCCAAAAAATGCACTGTCGTTCTTTTTCTGTTCACCAGCATTAGCAGTAGCAGTAGCAGTAGCAGTAGCAGTGTAGCAGTAGCTGTAGTAGTAGCAACGAAATAATATGCTTGTGGTTGCTCCGTGGGTTTTTGTCCGCCATCTCGCTGTACCGGTACTCCGTACATCCGAGAGGCCGCGATCGCGCATCCATCGTGGATTGATTTGCTCCCTTATCCTGGGGCATCCTTGTCCCGTCCCACGAGAAAAGCGTGGCAGCATGGACATGGGCATGGGCATGGGCACGGACAGCCACGTCTTGGTGAGTCTGTCACTGCCGTTGAGATCCCAGGATCCTCCTCAATCTACGTACGCCCGAGCGGTCAGTTGACGCTAGAGCCGTTTCCAGAGAACCACAAACAAGGGCGAGCGTCAACGGCGGTGACAGAGTTTCATGGCGGCGGTAGGAGAAGCGGTTTGGTGGCAAAAACGGCCCCTAGAAAAACATCGTTTGAACGGTATCCGTACGCAATACGCAGTACATATGTACGGAGTATGTTGGGTAGTAGGTTGTCAGATCAGGCTTTGTTTAGCACTAGTTAGTGCGTGTTCGGCTCCTGTAACTTAAAGGAGAACGCTTCTAACTAACGCATCTTTTAGAGAAGTAGCCTTGGTAGAACGGCACGATCCTGAGTCGTGTACCCCTAGGTAGGTGGTGCCAGCCGCGACCCAGGGGAGATGGTGGGTAAGCCAGGTACCATGCCATGTAGAGGGTACTTGTGCCAGTATCCGTACTTACTTAAGTTCCCCCTGTTGGCCGATGCGTCTGCTACACGTACGTTTCCCCAAGGTTCTGTCTGTACTTTGTATCCGTACTCCGTAGATATCCTGCAGTTTGAAGCACACAAGTAAATCCACAGGAGCTCACTTTCTGCTTCCATCTTTCTGAGAGCGAGCTGAGTGAGTGAGTGGTGCTCCAATGTGTAAGACGTCAAGGACTACCCGAGTCAGCAACCTTGTTCTATATCTCCCTAAACTTGGTTTCTCTTGTGAGATCCCAGAGAAGGAGCCGGCTTATTCCCTCTCAGAGCTTAGACTGTCAGCGACTAGACTAATGCCCATGGAAAGAAACCTGTATACTCATCATGACCAAGATGCATGCCTGGCATGACTCTGTTTTGTTGAATGTAGACTATTTGCTTCACGTGGCGGCTGGCCGCCTCTTGCGCTTGGTCCTCTGTGCTAAACCTCAAAGTACCTGAGCTAGACCAAAGCTTGTAGCCGGTACTTCTACGCTCGCGTGCCGTTGTCGGTCTCTTCTTGTCCCTTCCATTTCTGTTTCGAGATTAAAATCTCGACTTTCAGCTTGTACCTACCTTAGTAGGTACGTACCTGCCTTAGCACGCCCCTCCAGGGCCCTCAAGCAGCAACGGTGGGGCTTTCCTGGATGTAGACCCCCATGTCCATCGGCGGCCGGCCAAGGTCGGTTAAGCAAAGACCAAAGACCAAGCCAAACCAGACCAAAACTCTCCCCAAACCACCACCACCTTTAACATCGTCCGTCCTTTTCGCTCGTTATTTCTGTTTAATATTTTGTTTTTATTTCTAGGACAAATCAAGCTTCGCTGAGGAGTCAGATGCCGTGGTCTGCTTGACACTTTAAGTGCCTAGACTTCACAATCCGACCATCAAAAAAGTCCGAAACCCTCTCGATTCTTCTACTTTGCGGCCGAGTCTTTCGGTTTGCTACTCATCGCCAGTAGCGACATCGTCTCTCGATCCCTTGGTCTTGTTTCTTTTCGACTCGTGTACATGATAACAACATCTTTTGGTCTTCTCATCCGTCTTCGGTTTCATTCGTTGCTCTGAAGCTCACCGTCGGTTGCTTCTCTCCCGCTCTCGCTCATGATTCTGTACTCATGATGCGACGTTGATTTCTCGCCCAGCCGCCATATACACTCTGCTTTGCGATTTCTTGATAGCGTTCGGTTATTCCGCCTACGATGGATAATTTGGAAGGAATGCTCATGGTCCCGCCAGATCGGGGCCACATTCTTGGACGAGCTGTCTGGAAGGTTTGTCGCTTATCACATGCGCATTCTTTGATTCCCGCCCCTGACCACAGTGCTTCTCTAGTTGCGATATGTTGTCGTTGGAAGACGCACCTCTGGGGCTGGCCAACCAGGAAGCCCTAGCTATTCACAATTGGTATCGAGCAGTCGCACCAATAGCCTGTCCACCAAGTCTCTATCGAAGGCGCCTACCGAAGATTGCTGCCTCTTCATTTACAAACGCAAGGTATGTAAACCAAGCCAGACGTACCTGCTGGACCATCCGACGTCAATAGCTGACTTGATTCCGATCAATCCAGGAAGACACGGAACCTATTCAACAATGGTCCATAAACTGTATTACCGACTGCCAGGTTCAGCAGATAGCCCACCGCAAACAGGGCCCTGTACTTCCTACCCTCGTCATTTCTCTGGCCGACAAGGAGAAGAAGCGACGCTCGAGCCGAGCTGCTGGCCTTATATCTTCGAACAAAGACGCTAGTGCAACGATGCTGTGGTTTCGAACACCTCCAGACGACCACCATCTGAGCTTACACGAGTGGGCGCGCTTCATCCTCGCTAAAAAGTCTCCTATGAGCCCCGGCAGCCCAATGTCGCCCCAGTTCTCCAACCCCTTTTCTCAGAGGTCTCGAGACACATCCGATTACTTCCCACGGCCGAACAGCGGGAACCAAGTTGGCCGCTCTGATATTCGTGGGTTACAACACAAGAGCTCCTCCAATACACACTCGACCGCTACTCGAGATCGGCCTCTCACCATCAGCTCCGAGTCACTTAGTCTGCGGTCAAAACGCAGTGATGTGTCGTCCCCCTCGAGCAACAACTATGTAATCCAACAGATGAATTTCCCGATACCGGGACAACACTACACTACAGTCCTCCCAACGGATCTACCGTCTCCCATCCACACTACTGGGGAGTATCAAGGCGAGTTTATTGAGGGATGGACATCAGCGCAAGGGCGATCATCTACTATGAGTTCCCCAATCAGGGGTCGTAGCAGCATTGGCTCTCAAACTCCACACCCTTCCATTGCGGCAACCGACTCGAGCTCTCCGCCTGGACCACGCGAGACTATTTTGGACAGAGCCTTCCAACTGCGGTGTATCCCTGGTTCCGAGTCGAATGTGCCTGGCGAAGAGAAGTTAACTTCTTTGGCGCGGTTTGATGCGCTTATGCGGGAAGCTGACGAGAAGCGAAAACAGAGGGAAGAGGCTGAACGGGCTCAGCAGATGGCGATGCGCAGTGCTTTCGAGGCGTCTGAAAGCTCTAGCGATGAGCAGGATAGCGACTCGGACGACTTAGATGAGGATGCATACGGTGGCGTACCAGAGCGACGTGGTCCAGCATTGATCCCGCCAACAACGCAGCGAGCGTTGCAATTTGTCGCAGGCCGTCGCGATCCTATGCAGCCCTTGTCTCCCGGTCGACCCCCCGTGTCCAGGACTCCGATGCTTCAACAGTCGCCTCCAATGCGACCGCATACCGCTCATGCCAAGAGCCGCCCGAACCCGGCCCAAAGGACTAACAGCACACCCCAGCTGGTCCCTGGCATGGCGAATCTCGAAATAACGGCATCCGAGGGAAAGATAGACGATGGTACGATACGGTCAAATGGAGATAAGCGTCTCTCCACCTCGAGTACCGCTACCAAAAGGTTGAGTTTTACCGAGTTCACCAAGAGGCTATCTAGCACCAGCAGCTTACTGCTCGTCCAGACGAACACTAGTGGGGGGAGTTCCGGGGGAAGCAGCGAGATCGATATCCAGCCCTCGTCTGTACCCCGTGGGACGCTGAACCCACGAGGAACCGGACCACCTCCTCGAAACCGAGATGTGGATGATTATGGTGGGAGATGCCGATGGCGCAACAGTGTCGGGGTCATCGGTAGGGATGGCAAGTTCCTCTAGACTCAACATAGAGGACTAGCAGCCTTGACGGATATGCCGACCACGTGTGCCGATTGATTTCTATTGTTTGATTGTCAACAAACAGTTGCGCAAAGCGGGGAACGAGAACGACACCTGGGCGGCTTTGCATGCTTTGTACGATTTGATACCAGATATGGCATTGTCACGATTATTACGACTGAGAGGGAAAGGCCTTTTGGCTTCACATACATGGTCCGGGCGTTTACTGGTAATGGACGGACACAATTGTGTCTGATATGTTAACATAAGCTGGTGTTTTTTAAGCTCATATATTGTGGCCATGATGTACAAAGCCCGGTGTTGGGCTTGGGCGGTGGGCTTCATGAGCATTGTATCGATAGCATTGTGTCATTAGCATAACCATCGTGTTGAGGTCGTGAAATCTGCGGATGGCTTGGATGACCACTTGGGATATTGTTGTGGATGTTTCATGGCAAACAAGTGTCCTAGTCCCGTAAACATGATCACAAGCATTTATTCATATGAAGAGATCTCTTGCTGCAACTATTCACATTTAGCATAACTGGAGTATCACTGGTATTGTTCAGTCGTAAGAGTTCCAAGCTCCAGGACACCCCTACTTTGATGCCCTCGTCAACCTTCTCTCAACTCTTGTCACGCCGTCTTCCGAGTCCACATGCTTTTTGCCGCAGAGTTCTTTCTATTTTGCACAAAATCAGCTTTATTCGCAAAACCCTCTATTTGGTTCTACTGGTATCCTTGGCGAGTCTCGCTTCTGTCTTCGCCTAAACTTGTGCCATGACATAGTATCCTCATTTTAAAGCACCCCCATGTTCGTAAATAACCCTCTTTTCTTTATCGAATGTACTTGACGATAGCCTGCTGCTCCTCGGGCCCCAGTCGCTGGCCAATAAAGCCCTCGACGGCACCGCCGTGTCGTTGATTGGCGGCTACCATGTACTCCTTCACCCATCTGGTGACGTCGAGCACCTCCGGGAAGTCGTCCCGGGCGAGCGCTCGGCAGGTATTGAGAGCGGTAAACGACATGCCGAAGCCAATATCGTCAACATCCGCCTCGGCGACAATCTCATCACCCGTGCCAGTAGTCACACTGGGGGGGTTGGCCAACAGCGAGAGAAGAATGCGGCAGCTGTTAGCCCAGCCCTTGAGGAACTTCTGTGCGAACGCTTGCGAGTCGCACAGGGTCTTGGTCAGGGAGACGACTGCCACCTTTCGGTCAGCGGGACGAGCGAGCTTCTCTGTTTCAGCCAAGACGAAAAGAGGATACACCTTGGTGAAGATGCCCTCCTCAACCTTATCGGACTGCTTAATGAAGTAGTCGGCACCGTAGCCCGCTTCTAGACGGGCCGAGACCAGATGGTAGAACCGGGTGAAGCGCAACTTGAACGAGTCGGCTGGATTCCCCTGAAGCTTAGTGTAGATAAGCTGGAGAACGGTGCCAAAGTATTGTTCCAGTACGGAGCTATGAGAACAGTCAGTCCTGTATTTGCATCCTTAGGCAAAGTAGCACTTACGACTCGAGTGATTTGACAAGAGAGTCAAGAATGTCAAAGGCTAGCACGTCCGACTTCTTTGCGCTAAGAACCTTTTGAAAGATGCCAAGCACGGGCTCAAGTTGCTTCTCTGTAATGAGGGCCTGAGTAGCTCGAGGAATGACGGCCGATAGAAGGCGGGCGCACGCAGGAACATTGCCCCGCGTCTCCCACAGAGTAGGGTTCAGCAAAGGACCAAGAAGGGTCTTGTAGTTGTCCGAGATAGTCTCTGACGGGCTCGACTCAAGTAGCTGAGCGAGGATTTGGAAGACATATTGCATGAATTCTGGATGAAAGGTCAGTCAACGCTGTTCCAAACCGATACAAAGCACTGGACTTACCGCTGACGTCCTCAACCAAAATCTGGTGAAATGGACCCCACAGTTTCTCATTGAAAAGTGCAGCATTGTTGGCAGCACAGTATCGTACAAGGGCGCCGATGGCCTCGAAGTGATAGTAGTAGAATCGAGGATTGCTAGGGTTCTGCTTCATGACATTTGTTATGAGGATAAGGTGCGTCAGCACGTTATCCAGCAAGGGACCAGCCCCGTCCTTGATAACGATGAGAATTCTCATAACGCAGCGCATCAAGAACTCGTTTTCCTGCAGCTTAGCGGGGCTCGACTCCTTCTCAATGAGCTTGAACAAATGACCGAGGAGGTCTTTAGCGACAGGCTCGATGTCGACACGGGGAAACATAGGGTTGCCGGCATCATCAGCGAGGAACAAGACGCGCTCGACAGCAATGGCCGCATAAGAATAGACCACGTAGTTGTCCGAGTTCAGGTTCTGGATCAGAGGGCCCAGAGCCACCTTCCATTGCTCCTTGGAGAGCTGGCTGCGGAAGGTGTAGAGATACTTGATGGCGTCCACCTTTGCTATAGGCTCGACACCTTGAGCGTTGATAAGATCCTGGGCAATGTGCTGCTCAAAGAATTCGACCACGTTGACCAGAGGGTTGACAGTCTTGACACCTTGAGCGGCAGTAACAGCACCTTTAGCAGCGATAGAAATGAAAAGAAAGATGGCAGTGTCCTTGGCCTTCCAGTCCGACTTGCTTTGGGATAAGTAGTGGTTGATGTACTTGGAGACAACAGTAGTGACAGGGCCCTCGAACTTCTCCTGGAGCTTTCGGAGGAAGTCGGTAGCAGATCGCCGTCTCGAGTCTGTATCCGACCCCTCAAGGTCTCTTCGAATGAACTCAATGGGCTCATCCTCAAATAGCTCGATGTCGGATTCGCGAAGCGCCACGTTGGGGAGGATAACCTTTTCCACGATCTGAGTCAGGACGTCCTCGCTATTAAAGATTCCAGAGTGCTCTTTTGTGGAAGCGACGGCCGTTAAGAAGTGCAAAGCCTTGCTGACAACAATGTCGTACTTGGTCTCAGTGCCCGTCGACGACAAAAGGTTCCAAGCCTTCTCGATAAAGGGCTGGCAGTATTTGGAGAAATCCTCGTCGAATTTGACAGTGAAGAGCTCAAGGACTTCGCAAATATCGGCCTTGACGGTGTCAACTATGCTCGTCTCGGTTTCGTCGTCGGTCTCCAAGAGCGGGTTGGAGTATGTGAGGTACTTATGCATCAGCTCGGAGATGCTGCCCAGGTTTTCCTCGAAGATGGGGGGGATATCGTGACACGACATATCATAGAGGATCTTGATCTGGAGATCCAGGGTCTCAAACCAGCCTTGCAAGGCTTCCTTTTTATCGCTGTTCTCGGCGATCTTCTTGTCGGTAGTCTGGGGTGCACAGTGGTGAGCAGCATGCAAGTGAGGGCACCAATTCGTCAAC
The DNA here is from genome assembly GCA_017140175.1 of Fusarium staphyleae. Classification (NCBI taxonomy): domain Eukaryota; kingdom Fungi; phylum Ascomycota; class Sordariomycetes; order Hypocreales; family Nectriaceae; genus Fusarium; species Fusarium staphyleae. The sequence goes on from JADDON010000017.1 coordinate 12,835, forward strand.
TTACCACTAGAAGCTGAACGAATGCCTGCCCAAACGTCTCGATGACATGATTGATCTCCATATAAAGCTCGTCTGTTCGGAACAGAGGTCGCCATCGTACGAAGATGGAATGTGCAACTTCGAGAACACCAACGTTGGCCTTGGGGTCCGTGGCAGAAAATCGGCTGACGAGTTCCTGCAGCAACCAGTCAATCTAATGACTCTTTTAGAGTAGAAAGAGACCAACGTAGACACACCTGAGTGAGAGTATCCCATCGTCGCCAGAAATCAGAATCTGCGATGACGCTGATAGCGTCACCAAGCTGAGCCTGGATGTTGGCGGGCGACGAGATCATGAGGCCGATGAGGCGCTCCTTGATGACCTGCACCTCATTCTGTGGAAGCTTGTAGTTGCCTTCCTCGTCCTATACAAAGTGAACTTTAGTATTTCGGGGGCGGGTCGATAGATGAGCTGGTGTTGAGACGCACCACGTAGTTTATTCGGATGAAGTTCTTGAAGGCGAGAGCAGCGGCGAGTCGGGTCTTTGGGGGTAGAGAGTCGGAGTTGACGATGTTTAGGAGGCTCAATGAGTACTGAGGCTTGGTCGCCTCCTGCTTGAGTGCCGTCTCAGCTGTTGGTGATGATTGTTTATTAGCATTTGAAGATCGCGGGGCAACGACGAGGTGGGACAGGCAACGGTACCTTTGCGATGCTGAGACGGATCAAGCGTAGCATCGAGGAGCTGAGCGATTTGACCAATGTCAGCCGCCATGATGGAAGAGGTGAATGGGCAGAAAAATGGAGGAGGAGGAGGTGAGAAAAGAGAAGAAAAGAAGAGGCGGTGGTGATGGTGGAGGTGGTTTGGCTTGGCTTGGTCTGGAAGATGGAAGCTGAGTTGTTGGCAAACAACATGTATTTTTTTGGGCCTGGGGCTAGCGGGGGAAGATGGGGTCCAGTCCAATAGAAGCTCCGCTGTCACAACAGCAATTACTCCAGCCCGAACAGCTTCCATTTTGATGAGCTCTAGAACTAACTTACTTGCGCCAAATACTGGAGCCAATCAGTACTGATCTTACCTAGTGGATCTCGTCCTTCTCACTTCTTAACACCCCATCTTGGAATCATCTCAGAGGGATACTGCAGGTAAGGTCGTTAGATGTGGACTACACACCTCACTAGTAAACATTCAAGGTAAAGGTACGGAGTATATTTATAATTTGGTACTTCTACACAGTTGACCTACATAGAGCATATACCCATAACCAGAGTAAGTTACAATAGTTCAAACACACTAGTAGTACTGGGTAGGTATTGGTTTGTTCTACCTTACCTTTGTACAGGTTACCTCATAGCAAAAGTATAATACTATCTCAGGATGTTAAGTTATAACTATATTCTAGGTCATGTTAGTTACTGAATACTTCCTACTTATGTTCGAGCAGAATCCCAAAATGGTGCTCTATTCAAAGGCATTGGCCTGAATTGCATATGAGTTATGCCGGCAATGTTTATGTTAGAGTAGTCGATATTCAAGATGGACTAAACTGACGTGAGATGGGGTATGGCTTCTGTGATTTGATCTATGTCTCTTGCATTCAATCACCTAGACAAGGTTTCACAAAACCAAAGAATACAGAGTACATTCATGTTTCATCCGTGCCCGGGCAAGACAACTAACGTTAGTACATACAGCCTTACGTGCACGGTAGTTGAGAAGGTTCCAACGTAATACAATGCCAACAGAATGCTCCAGCCTCGGTAACCTCTATCAGTTTTATATGGACGAGGCCGAAGAAAACCTTCCTCTAAATCTCTTCAATCCATCTGCCTAAGACTGCGTGTACATACGGTAGCTGAAATGCTGTCCTCCGCATCAGGGTCTCAGCTTGCCCCGTCGTTTTATTGTCTGGGATTGGCCTCGGTACATACTATCTTAACCCCCCTGCAGTGTGTTGGTTACAAGATACATTGGGGTTCCCTGAGCTGCTCGCATACTTCCAGCCAAGATAGCCAATTAGCGGCCATTATGCAACCACCCAACGGGGCGATGCGCGGCGCAGCTCGCGGCCATTGGCCTGCTGCAAAGTCCTTGGGGAACGGACCAAAGAGGAAGCGACCTCCAGGCCTTAACATTGCGGGTACCTAGCTGGCCTGCCTGCTGTTTAAGTAGGTACGTACCTAGGTACCTTGCTTGATCGACGAGCCCTGCAGCTAGGTACCTTACCTGCCCTCTACCTACCAATAGTCACTGTCTCGTGTCAGAGTCTGACGACAGCCACTTCCTCAGGTGCTCATTCATCCTGAACCTTTCATCAACCTCCAACATCAACCTCCAACTTATTTCAACTTTTCTGCTACCTCACTTCAGCCTCAACGCGCCTTGACTTGTTCACACCAGACTCCAATGACCGATCGACCTTTACGCTAGCCCGTGCTGTATCCCAGCTGGTGCCGCTGACGCTCTCGCTGCTTTCACCGGCCATCCGATTTC
>JADDON010000170.1:0-15750 GCA_017140175.1 Fusarium staphyleae
GGCCAAGGGCGTGTGGGACAGTTGTTAAACGGCGGTTTATTTCCGGACGGCCTCACTCACGACCGTACTGTAGTAATAAGCTTGTTTGATACGGCTCGGTCGGTGTGTTACTGTGGGTTTGCGTCGTGCTGTTATTGTGGGCTTGAGAGAATTCGGATCGTCATGTCAAGACTCGCGAGTGATAAGGAATAATATGATGGGGCTTCGAGAACCCTTTTGCCGTGCCAAGCACCGAGAAAGTCGGTCCTTTGGATGCCGGGTTCCGTAGTTACCTTATCCATATGCCCGTATCTACCGTTAGAGGCTTCCAGAACTGCCCTATCATCAGTAATCCACCTGATTATGGAGTAGTTACATGTTAACTTGAACTTGGCTTCTTCTTTTTTTAAGCATGAGCAAGTTTATTAGCGACACGGGCGGATATAACGAACGACCTGCCTATCCATTCCGTCTTTGCCGGACAATACGTAAGCTTGGCATGGAGGGTCCAAGACTTGCAAAAGGACACGAGATGGGATGAGGTCAGGCAAAAAAGTACGTACTAACTACGTGGCTGACAGGGTCCCTCTCCGAGTGTGAAATAAGCTTAAGCTGGGCTTAGTCGGGATCAAGGCTGGCAGATGAACTCTCTTGGCCAGAGGCGCATTCCGTTAGATAATAGGGTGTCCGCCTGTGGAACCTCCAAGCAGCAGATGGAGAAAGAAGCGTGATTGAGAGAGCAGAAGCTGGTGATGAGATCCACAAAATGCTTCTTTTTCGTTTTCTTTGCCCTGTTCTGTGCCCCAGTTCTGTCGTCATTGGTGACAAATAGCTCCTACTGTACATATCCCTACTGTATGTACTCACGAACCCTCGTGCGTCACAGCAATCATGCTTGTTTCCTCTGAGGAGCCTGGCTACCCAGTAACGTCGCTTGGGTGACCCCTTTTTCAGCCTCATCTCTGATGGCTCAGGTTTCTGGCGAGTACAGAATTCCAGGTGCACACTACCAGAGTTGCTTGACTTGCCGTAGCTGACTGAACACGCTGAATAGTGATGTCGTTATCCAGGCTCAGCTCGCTTGGTGTCGCGCAAGCTAAGAAAGAGCTCAAGACGCCGCCGAAGTCGGCCACCCTCGAATATGCATGACCTGATGCAGGAGTAATTAGGGCCCAGTCCAGAACTGAATGGGCGAGTCTGGCCGGGACGAGGATGGATTAACGTTAGGCTGTTCTGCCGTGAGCCACTAACTGCTGTTGATGCACGGAAGCGAGGCCATTGACCACCGCCTAACTTAGTTATTTATTTCACTTCTGACCTTCTTCCTTTGTCATGATAGGTGCGTCCGTAATATAGCACGAGGTTTAGGGCTCGTCGAGGCTGTTGACATAATAGTAAGTAACCAATGGATCGAGGCAGTACAATCACACGAGAACAAGGTACCAATCGTTCATCAAGCATATTATTCAAATTGACGACTGTACTGTATAGGGTAGAGACATCGAAGTCACATTCCAGGCTCAATGGGATACTTTATGGCTGAGACGTCGCGGGATCGATCGTCTGTCCGACAGGGCGACTCGGAGTTGAAGAGCCAGAAGAGGTGAGTCCTCGGTACGTAGCAGATAAGTTAGCTCTTATCTACTCCGTACACCCACAACGAACGACAGGCTAAAGTAAGAAGCTGTGGTTGTCACTGGCCAGTGTATTTGCGTCTGGCCAGACCTTAAAACGAATAAGCATGCAGCCACAGACCGCCAAGCTTTTCTCGGGCTGCACGGTAAAAGAGGGCAAAAAGCTTCGCTATCCTAGGCTACCCAGGGGAGGGCTGGGCAAGGGTGTCTCACCCGCCCAGTTCGGTCCTAGCCTCGCCTCGCGCCTTTCGACGACGCGACATTAAACTTTTGCGTTGCGGCCAGTGGAACCGGCCGAGTCAGTCTGGGCGGAAGCATTGGCAGGCTACGGACAGATCGGCACGCGAGGATTAGAAATATGGAGAGGCCCTGTCTAGCGCATGACCTTATACCACCCTAGTACAGCACAGCTCGGCCACGACCAGCCCGCGGAGAGGTAAGCGTGGGAAAGGGATGGGCGAGATGCCGACATATCCAGACGACGACATTACGGTCCCGCCATGACGACGACTTTGCCGCCATCCGGGCAGCCCTACTCCGTACATACATATGATGGTATGTATTGCTTTCAGACGCTGCCGTGGGGGACCGTGGTAGCGATTTAGACAACTCGCACAAGAAAATATAGTTACACGCCAAGATAGACGCTTGCTGTCTGCGACCTGAAAGGCTGCCATCTACAAGTCTTGGCGCCGAGTCTCAAGAGTTGCCTTGCTCAGCATCTGCGCCAAATCGCGGTTGGCGGGCTTCCAGAGCCAAGACGATGCCGACCCACCCGGCACCGCGAACACCTTCGGGAATAAGAACGTGCCCCCCAGGATCATCTTTTGAAACCCAGCCCTGGGTTCCCTCTGTCACTTTGCACCCCTCCACCCCCTGGAAGCCAAGTCGGTTCGAACGGCATCTCGCAACCGCACCAAGCCCGCCATCTCCTGGGCGTCTTCATCCCTCACAAGCCACGGGCTCCAGTTGACGCTCGACGATGTGTCCTTTTGCTCCCTGGGGCCGGCTTAGCAGGGGTCCCAATTCGCAGCATCATCCCCCCCAGAAGGACATTCTCGAGGCCTCCGGATTGGAAGAGTCTCTATCTCTATCCGATGGGTACACGCCCTCGCGGAATCGCCCCGGTGCCAAGCAAGTGGCTGACAACGCTTAAATTCATGCTTAATCCAGCGCGCGTGGTTGCGACCTGATGAGGGGCACCTGATCAAGGTACCGCGCCAGCGCCGAGCCCCCAGATCCGTCTTGGCAGCCGTGAATTGCGACTGGGCGGAGACGTGACTCGTAAACATGAGCACCTCATCGTCCTTTTCCGCGGCTTCGAGACGAGCATAGATGTACATATGTCATGAAGTTGGTCGCAAGGTCTCTGAAGATCAACAACTCGTCACTTGGCTGCACTTTTTGCTTGACCGGGATGAAAGGCCACTCAGCCTCAGGCACGGTTGTCCCCACCACAGCTTGGCAACTTTGAAGGGACTTTTACGGAGTGCACTGCACATCAAGTGAAACGCGGCGCACACAGGGAGTTGCAGAGTTATTATGTATTCATGCCGATCTTGACGGGTCAACTGTCTGGCCGTGAGAGTCGTGCTGCAGGCAGTTCTAAGAGGGTCTCAAGGTCATTTTGAAAGGTTCAACCGTGGACATGCCAATTTGTCCTGGGGCTGGGGCCGTGTCTTTAGCACCAAAACTCACAATCAGAGAGACACGAGAAAAATAGCAGAGGCACCCACTCGGCAGCGCGGCACATCGACGTCATCTCATCAAGACAAGGCGACCGTGTGCAGAATGATCGAGAGGGTCAAGAGGGGGGCCAAACCCGCCGATTTTCCCGAGCCGCCTGATCTGGTTGGACCAGGCCTGGCCTCTCCGTCCACGGGCATTGCTTGTTACATACAAAGGTAAAAGGTCCATCTCTTCTGCAACTGTGCTACATGCCCCGTGTTAGAGCAGCTTTCAGGACCCTCTCTATCTGAGAAGATATACAGACAGAGCGCGGTACGTATCGGGGCATAAACAGCGTCACCGGTCTCATACAGATCCCCCCTTCCAATCTCTAAAAGACCGAAACAAACACGACACACAGATCAGGCCCTGGTGTGTGCAGTCGGTTGGAAGAAGGATTGATGCACAGAGCAGTTATTCAAGAACGGAACAAGCCGAGCTCGGTGATTTTGTGGCGAGAGCTTATTCCTATTCCTCCTCGGTGGTTGAAGTTTCGTATCGCATCCTCCAAGCAAACGAGAGACTCAAGCCCACGGAAGTGCATGTATCACGACCAAGTACTGAGCCCAGGCGTGAAGAGGAAAAAAGGAAAAAGCCGCTCTGTGACCGTTGCCCAACAAGGACGGGATCGTCGCGGTTGTTATGAGCGGCAAAAGCAACAATGACAACACTGGACCCTCGGAGATTCGCAGTGGGCTTAAGCTTACCTTGAAGATCATCCTTGGACCCGACTGTCACGGCAAGAGATCCAACGTCTTGTGTGTGCCTGGCAAACGTCATCTTGGCATCAACCTACCAGAAGCTATTATTGCACGACAGCCCCCTCTGTGAGTCACAAGGCTAAGAGGTGTCGATGCATCACGGAGCCGGTATTAGTCGGTGATGCATCACGGCGCTGATCAGAAGAAGAGAAAAGCATGATAAATTTTGATAGCCACTCAGCAAAGGTCCACACGTTGGTCTTTACGGTATGTACTGTAGGATGCTGACGACGGTGAGAGGCTTGTGGGGGCAGATTATGGCAGAAGTGCCGACGATGTGACGTCTCCGACCGTCAGGAGGATGAGGATGAACCCTGTGTCTGAGGCTGTGAGTATCATACATCCATCCGCCTTGTAATAAAAAAGCTGCTCTCGGGCCTAAGACGGCTAAGGCGGGATTGTCGGCTTCGAGAGAAAATGTAGCACGGAGAAGTCGATACGTGGAACAAGAGTCGAGAAATGTCACACGAGAGCCATAGAAACGGCGACTGAGCGACGACAAACATTTCGAGGTTGTCTCGGTTGTCTCAGCTGGTGCCTTGTGTAAGAGACTTGGAAGCAGGCAGAAGAGCAGAGCGCATCCGCATCCAGGCAACGAAAAGGATGTATTGCTGATATTACTTTGTAGCCTAGGCAGTGGGAAGGCAACAGCTGTGTGTGCTGGTCCTACGTCGTCAGTTGGTGATAATTTCCACGATGCTTGGGCCGTGTGACTTGTGGTGTTTGACCAGCACCGTACTTACTGCGCTACAGTACCGCATGTCATAACTATGAGAAACGGAACTTATTAGCACGTAACCTGCCTCGTATCATGGTGCAGCTGCAATTATCTCACCTTAGTCAAGACTCTTGCTGAAGCTGAGAATACTGTATGTACCTACTCCATACGTAGCTTGGCGTCGAGACAAAAAAAGAAGCTCAAGCAAGGGATTGGCCACCCCAGATCCAAAAGGAAGGGCAATTCCCACATTTGTTCCCGATTGAACCCAGCGCTCGGCAGCCACGGCACTTGGGGCCAAGACTAAGTAAAACCCTGGACGCCTACAAACAGCCGCATCATCCGCCGCCACAAGCCAAAGAGCGACTCGGACATGACATAGCTAAGTACTGATACATGGACGTGTGTGCTTATTGGTCTCATGCCAACAACGCCTAGTTAATGATAACATAACCATTCAAGTTTCAGGGACTAATTATGTTAGGTACTAGGTAGCAAGGACAGTCTTGCGTCCACGAAGAAAATCGCAATAAAAAATGTCTGAGCATTCATTACAGGCTTGATCGATGAACAAGGTCTCTCAGCAAGCCCCATCAACATCGTGAGATGCATCAAGCAAGCCCATAGGCGCCCCCTACTGTAGTACTTATGCACCATTCATACGGGTGGCTTCCTCCGGAGGCCCGATGGATTCATCAGTTAATCTCGGTCTCAAACCCACGGTTCTTGTCCGAGAAAAGAGCTCGATTTACATTACATTACACTACAATCAAGCAGCCTGCCAAAGGCGGTAAATATGTATCGGTACCTTGTCATCCATACGCGCGCGCGCAGAATTGCGCACCCACACCAACAAACAATGATCAGCGGCCAAGCTTCAATGGCCTCACCCCCTCCCCTGCACGGAGACCTCCAGGTGCGGACTGGACTGAACGAGCAGCTGGTTTGGAGTGTTCTGGCCCCCCATTACTCCGTACTGGGCTAGGCTCGCGGATGAAGCCAGTCGAAATAAGCTCAGGTATCATCATTGGCCTTATTCTATGCTTACATTACTGTAATCATTTAGTTAGGGTGCGAGCAGCGCTTGTTCTGTGATCCGCACGCTTGGGTCGATAGCTATCCTTGTGTGAGCGAAGCGCCACAGGAGTAGCTGTGATTGACTGCGATGGATGAAGCATACTCCGTACAATAGTTATGGAATACTGTATTGGTCTTGTTAACTTGTCAGCATATCTTTTTCTTAGGCAAGTAGCTTGACTTATACTTACTTGTCTCTTTCCTGTGTTTTGCATGTCGTGCAGCTCTAAATTTAGGAAGGAAGTAATCAAGAAGCGCGCTCTCCATTCCATGGTTCGCACACTTGACCCTCATCTCACTCGACAACATTCCCCTCCTTCAACATAACACTTAAACAGCCGCTTTAAAATCCTTGACCGCTTCGTCCTAGAAGGATCACTTGCAGCGAGCAATACTTATGATAACTACTCGACAGAGCCGAGACCATTTAGCGGCCTTATCGAAGCCACCGCCGTCGTCGCGCTTCGTTTCAGAGAAGACATGATCCAAGGCCCAACCAACCAAATCCCGTGACCTAGATAGAACGCTTACGTGTAGTGTATCCGTATGTACGGAGTAGTCTCATCGACCCTGCTCCTCCTACCCAGCGACCTTGACCATCTCGAGAATATAGCCAAGTCGGACGGACATACGGACCGAAAGACGACAAAGGCACGATAGGTTAAAAACGCCTCCCCCACGACGATATCTCCCACTAGACGATGCGCCTGGTTCGTCGAGGTTCCAGACTCTCACGACCTTCCTCCTCTAGCTGTGGGCGGACCTAAGCATCTTCTCGGTAAGCTTCTTCCGTCCTCCTTTGCTAGGCCTGCAGTGGTTCATCACGATCTCTTGATGGCTCGTGCGGTCTTGTTGTTTTTGCTCGCCTTGCCATTCGCCTCCATCTCTACCCACATCCCGTTCTACGGAGTAGTATGTATGTACTGTGTAGTTATACCTTGTCCCTTTGGCCCTCTCTCACATCACGCCTCTGTCTGCAGCGTCATCTTTCCCTACGACCCCTTGACGGTGGGTCAACTTCAAAAGCTTGTCCTGACCAACCTTGGACTCCTCTCACCCCCGGGCTTCTGAGTGCACACCCACTCCTTGACGCCCTCACACCCTCCTACTTTGCCGTCCTCCGTGCTTCTCCACACGGCCGGCCATGTTATCGCCGAGTTATCCACCACGACTTTACGCCTCCAAGTCTTTGGTTCCCTTTTCTGACTTGCCTTTGCAACCTTATCTTGCTCTAGGCCCCCTCCCTGCTTCCCGTCTTGACCGAGGCCATGGTTCATCAGACCCTGCTGACCCGTTTCTGATCTCTTCAACAACAACAGCTTCTCCTTCACCTTCATCTCAACTCTCGCCTCCTGGAGCGCTACTCCGTTTCACAGCCTCAACGACAAACGCAACGAGCCGCATTCCTGCTGCATCTTGGAGCCTCTCCTCGAAAGGTACGTTAGTCTCCGTCTCAGATCTCGCGCGTTTCTTTGGTTCTGGTACTCGGTGTTTCCGGCGCAATTACCTCCTAGGTGAGGCGGTTTGGTGCATGGATCAAGTGTCCTTGGATTCACCGTGGGACCGTTGTGTCCGGTCAAGGGTCGTCTGTCCTCCAGGCCCGCCTTTGGAGCCGCAATCGATCGACTCGTCCTGTGTCTTCTTTACCTTGCCCTCTATTGGATCCCCCTTCCTCGGCTTTGGTCGAGTTGAGAAACGGTTGGGAGGAGCACCACAGGACCCGAGAAATGATTGTTTGGAGCTTGTTGGTTGCTCTTACGAGGCTATGATGCACATCGCCAAGCGGCAATACTCAATCTAAGGGAAATTTTAGTCGAGTGGATCCCCTACTGAATCGGCTCCGACGGCACTCTTCCGCCAGGGAATCGAGCTTCTACCCCTGGATGTGGACTTGAGTGTGTCACCGTGCCGTGATATGCGCTGGCTTGGGTCCTCTGCATCCGGATTATATATGATAACTGGTGCGCGGCGTACATCTTGACTCTGTCTTCTTGCACCCTTTGCCCTCTTTATTTCCTCTTCTCAATTCCAACTATATCTGGAGACATCCATTGAATGTGACAGCCATCACTCAGTTGTGCAGCAGTACTGACAAATCATCGATTCAGTTTCACCTCTATCCTTTCGGTGAAGCCGGACCTATCGCCGGTAGCAGTTCTCTGGTCACTACTTGTACTTTGACCTATGCTTTCCTGAGCCCTAAGCTTTTGATACCGCCAAGGAACGAAGAACAAGCCCGCTTCGTCGGTGGATACGTGGATATAATTCCGCTCAGTCCTCGGCCCTTGTGGAGTCCGCCTCGAAGAAATTCGCACGTTTATCACACGCCCTGGACCGGTCAGATCTAGTGGGGCGCCGCGTGGATACTCGGCCTTGGTTCTCACGAGGCCCTTCTTTATAAGGACGCTGGGAACCTGCAAAAAAACCTGGATTGGTTTACTCAACAACCCTACAATCATCCGCTATCGTGCGGAACTTCTAGCGCCTCACATTAACGTTGCACAACCGATCATCATGGAGACGTACAACGGTTACGTGCGGACACCTGCCGACGCTATCCGGCTCTTTGAAGCCTGTCGATTAGGCGTGCTTCCCCGTGTGCAACGACGACTCTCGGAGAAGGAGAGGCAATCGATTCGATCAGGATCTGTTTTTGTGTGGGATGAGAGGGAAGCTGGCATGAGACGGTGGACTGATGGCAAATCATGGAGTGCAAGTCGTGTGTCGGGAAGCTTCCTGACTTATCGTGAGATGGAGGGCAAGCGTGGTGGTGGTTTTGCTGCTACCCGACGAGGTGCTGGCAAAACCCCCGACTCTGGACGCGGCAGCGATGAAGACCAGGACGACGGAGAACCCGAGGGATACCGATACAAGGCCGACGGCCTCATGAAGCAGTCCTTCAGCATCACTACTTCCACTGGCCAGCATCTTCACCTTATCTCATACTACTCGCGCCCCCAGCCTGGCCAGCCTGAGCTTCAGCAACCGACCAACGACGCAGCATTACGAGGTATCGTTCCTATCAAGGGCATGTATCCTGAATCTAGTATGGGAGAAACCAACACCACACCCGCTCTCACTCGCGCGCCGATGCAGCAGCCTCCTTACATGGTTGCTCCCCAGCATCACCAGCAGCCATATGCTGTCCAATATGGCCAGCCTGGCTATGGCTGGCCTCCTTCGCCCGTTGCCACGCCTCCCTACAGCCACTACGTTGCTCCCTACCCTCCCAATGGCCACCACCAAATACCCCCTCACGTCACTCAGGCAACTCTCCCTCCGCAGTATGCCCAGGCTCCCATTTACGACCACCGCACCGCGCTACCTCATCCTCACTCTTCTAAGCCTACCTACCAACAACACCCTTCGCCTCACTACACACATTCTGCTCTTCCCCGGGCCCATGATTCGCCCCGGGAGCAGCATCTTCAGGCAGCAGCCCAAAGCGCCATGATCGACGCTCGCACGAACGGCTCTTCCCGCACTTATCAGGTACCACTCCCAAGTCTTGGGGCTGTAACCAACGGGGCTCCCGGCACTTCACTTGCTGCCATGAGCACTCCTCCCAGCCGAGCACTGAGCGTCAGCCCTCCTAGGAGTTCGCACTCTGAGGCTCCTATCACGGGCTCCAGCAAGACAAGCTTGTCAGTGCTCCTACATCCCACTCCTGCCGCCAGCGAGGCAGGCAGTGCGAAGCCTGGCAGTGCAGGCAGTAGCCCCAGGGCAAACGTAGCCTGTGGCCTAGAGAAAGGCGGAGTTAGCGAGGATGCGCGCGCCTTGAGAATGCTAGACCGCAAGTTTTGCATCTAGGGGAATGGCAAGCTTAAAGGCTACGCTATCAGCGCATCAAAGCAACTTTCCGATTGATACGAACCAACAAAGGAGAACTAGGTAGTCCACACCGAGGTGTGATGGCGAATCGGGCATTGCGTTGCATTTTCTTTTTTCATGTCTTGTCATCTGCATCGTCACGGCGTCTTGATTTTTCAAAGCACAGCAGCCAAGGGGGCTCGCTGCGGTCACATTCAGCGGGTGTTTATCATGACCGGCAACTGGCAGGGGATTGTTTTGGTGTTTTTCGGATCATACAACCGAGAACGAACTGGTTGGACGGTGTTTTAGGTCGTGTCGCCAAAGGTGGCAACGAACATTGGTCATGTATGTACATATTCACCTAGCAATATCAGAGGAGTATATGGACAAAGTGTCCAATGAACCCTTTATTTCTAATCTCTGTTGTCGTGTGATGTGTAAGTTCAGACAAGGTTACGAAGAAGCTTTGACAGCGGGATCTCGGTTTCGGGCGTGGAGCTGCACATTCATGTCAAGTCAGGGGTAGCATTCACCGACATCCCATCAGTTAGGACGTCTTCAGGCTGCCGTATTCAAAAATCGGCAGTGATAACTCAGCTCGTAAAGAGAAGCAAGTTGCGAATATGCATTCTTGTCTATCCGTGTCTTCAACGTCCAGCGCCGCGCGTCTCCCATACCAGGGCCGCGTCATCGTCACCACGCCGAGAAGCCGGCTAGGGGGTGGGAAAAGAGGCAGATGCAGCACCGTTTGATGGCGTCGTCAAGTTACTGCATGTCCCAAGGGCGCTTGAGGTGTACGACCCGCAACCAATTTTGGCGGTTGGGGATTGAAACCTTGTTGTTCTGGTGGTGTAGTCCGATAGAAGGGGGTGGACTGAAACTGGTGGCTGATGAGGGTTTCATTTATTAACTGTTAGCTGAGGCTAGGCTGGAGAATATGGGAACTGCTGTATAGCAAGTGAAATGCTTCCCTCTGTGAGTATTTATAAGAGTGCCAATTGTTTCTGTTCGAGGTGCGGCTCTTCCCGGATGCCTGACTGAATGCCTTATGGCCCAACTTGACAGACTTGCTAACTGTAAAACACCAAAGTTGCATATGTAGAGTTTCCCAGGCTGTGAAATTAAGATAAAACTATACTTTGATATTCAATAGTCCGCATGTGAATATATCGTTGTTCCATCAGTGTTGCTGAGGCGCTCCGTGTAAGCCGGATAATAGATTGGCCGCCCCGGGAATCCTCTCTGGCGCGCATCACTGGACAAGGTTTGGGAAGCTTCTACGCGACGTCAAAGCTATTCTGTTCGTTCGTCTTTGTTGGAATCAACTAGGCCACAATAATGACATTTCAATAGATCGCGATACCAACGGTCTCAGCGTTTCCTTGTTCTCCTCGGCTTCATCATCTTGGTTCGGCGATAACCATGCTTCGGCAATTGATCTAACAACTCTTTAATGACCTTTGCGCGCCTCGCCCACTATGTTCACTTTCTGCCCGCTCCAGGGCGCTCTCTCCGACGCTGCCGCTTCGCAGTCACTTCTTGAGCTAGATGGAGGTGTAAAGGTGTTGGTTGATCTGGGATGGGACGAGTCGTTTGATATTGATAAGCTCAAGGAGATCGAAAAGTACGTGCCCCCTGCGCTCGTGTCTGCCGTTGTTTGATGGCGGTTGCTTACCGGACGCGCATCTAGACAAGTTACGACACTCTCGCTCATTCTCGTTACGCATGCGACGGCGTCTCATCTTGCCGCCTACGCACACTGCTGCAAGAACATACCGCAGTTCACGCGCATCCCAGTATATGCGACACGACCTGTCATCGACCTTGGCCGAACCCTGATACAAGACCTCTATACCTCGAGTCCCGCCGCTGCGACGACGATCCCCCAGAGCTCCCTTTCTGAGACTGCGTTCACCTTCACGCAGACCGCGACGACTGCACAGAACCTCCTTCTCCAGTCGCCGACCAACGAAGAGATCGCACGCTATTTTTCTCTTATCCAGCCTCTGAAATACTCGCAACCCCATCAGCCTCTTCCGTCGCCCTTCTCGCCGCCTCTCAATGGATTGACCATCACTGCATACAACTCTGGTCATACTCTTGGTGGTACAATATGGCACATTCAGCATGGCCTGGAGTCAATCGTGTATGCGGTGGACTGGAACCAAGCGCGTGAAAATGTCTTTGCGGGTGCGGCTTGGCTGGGAGGTGCTGGAGGAGGAGGAGCTGAGGTCATTGAGCAGCTGCGCAAGCCCACTGCGTTGATCTGCAGTAGCCGTGGTGCCGACAGAACGGCTCAGGCCGGAGGTCGTGCCAAACGAGACGAGCAGCTTATTGACACCATCAAATCCTGCGTTACCCGGGGAGGAACTGTTTTGATCCCTGTGGACTCAGGTGCCCGAGTTCTCGAGCTATCCTACCTGCTGGAGCATGCGTGGAGGACAGACGCTGCCTCTAGCGAGAGTGTTCTCAAGTCCACCAAGCTATATCTTGCTGGACGCAACATGTCGAGCACGATGCGATATGCGCGGAGTATGCTCGAGTGGATGGACGATAGCATCGTGCAGGAGTTTGAGGCTTTTGCCGAGGGCCAACGGAGGGTCAATGGAACAGGCGACAAGAAAGAGGGTGGACCGTTCGATTTTAAATACCTACGACTGCTTGAACGAAAGGCCCAGATCGCACGACTGCTGAGCCGCAGCACTGAGAACGTCGAAACCGAGGGCCGTGTGATTCTGGCGAGCGACAGCAGCATTGAGTGGGGTCTCTCTAAGGACCTAATCAAGGGTTTGGCCAAAGACTCAAGGAACCTGATCATCCTCACAGATAAACCAGGTCTGTCGAAAGAGGATAAGCCATCGATCGCGAGGACGCTATGGGACTGGTGGAGGGAGCGGAAAGATGGAGTCACCGTGGAGCAGAGCAGCAGCGGAGACAGCATCGAGTTCGTGTACGCCGGTGGGCGGGAACTGGAGATTCGAGAGGCCGAGCGCCAAGCATTAGAAGGTGACGAGCTGGCAGTATATCAGCAGTGGCTGGCGACCCAGAGACAACTCCAAGCGACGCAGCAAAGTGGCGGCACGACCGGACTTGAAGCGACTGCAGATGTCGTCGACGATGCCTCCTCAGAGTCCTCCTCCGACTCAGAAGACGACGATGGGGAGCAGCAGGGCAAGGCCCTCAACGTCTCAACAACTATTGGCCAGGCGGGGAGAAAGAACGTGGTGCTGAAGGACGAGGACCTTGGAATCAACGTGCTTATTAAGAAGAAGGGTGTATACGACTTTGATTCGCGAGGGAAGAAGGGGCGAGAGCGGACATTCCCTATCGCTATCAGAAGAAAGCGTCAGGATGACTTTGGAGAACTTATTCGACCTGAGGACTATCTCCGTGCGGAGGAGAAGGAGGATGAGACCCAGGACAATGCCAACATGGAGGCTGGCGACGATAAGCTGGGGAAGAAGCGTAAATGGGACGACGTGGCCAAGAGTGGTGGTGGATTCAATAAGCGGCCCCAGACCACGCGGGCTGGCTCTGTCGACGAGGCAGAGGCTGGTGGTGCCGAGGGTGACGGGTTCGTGCCGGACGAGCTCGACAACGTCGAGGATGTCGAGCCTGAAGGACCGACAGGACCATGCAAGCTGGTATATCAGACGGAGACCGTGACTACCAATATGCGCATAGCCTATGTTGACTTTAGCGGGAGGCACGACAAGCGCAGTCTCAACATGTTGATCCCACTGATCCAGCCGCGCAAGCTTATCCTGGTCGGCGGTGGGCGAGAGGAAACGTTGGCGCTCGCCGAAGACTGCCGCCGAGCCTTGGGAGGTGATGCCGCCAATGCGGACAGCTCGGGCGGCGAGCGTACGGTCGATGTCTACACGCCAGAAGTAGGTGTCTTTATAGACGCCAGTGTTGACACTAATGCATGGGTCGTGAAGCTCGCCGATCCTCTTGTCAAAAAGATCAAGTGGCAGAACGTGCGCGGCCTGGGTATAGTCACCATCACGGGCCAGCTCCTTGCCACCAAACTCGACGATGCTGCAACGGGAGACCAAGACGCTGCCAACAAGCGTCAGAAGACGGAGGAGACATCGACGGCCCTCACCAACACTCTGCCCTCCGTCATGCCCACGCTTGACCTCCTTCCCGCGAACCTGGTCTCGGCGGTCCGATCCGCCGCGCAGCCGCTACACGTCGGCGATCTACGCCTTGCGGACCTGCGGCGCGCCATGCAGTCCGCCGGGCACACGGCCGAGTTCCGCGGCGAGGGCACACTGGTGGTGGACGGCAGCGTGGCTGTCCGCAAGACAGCCGCGGGACGCGTAGAGGTGGAGAGCGTGGGTATGCCCAGCGCGCGGCGGAGCACGTTCTACGAGGTGCGGAGGATGATATACGACAACTTGGCGGTTGTGGCTGGTGCATGATGTGGTCACTGAGAATAGGGGGCGGGCGTAGTTGATGGGATACGCACTTCGTACGCTACGAAAGACGCGGGTGTATTTCTTTGGGGAATCTGGATTTGATCAAAGCATGGATGAGGCGGGAAGAGGCGAGAATGTAGGTTGAGATTTACAAAAGGGATGGATGTCCAATAGATGAATTGAATTGGCTGAACAGCCTCCCCTTTCCCATGACTTATCTATATTCTTGTGCATGATAGAAGCTCATATAGTTCAAGAGTGGTGTAACCGGTCCACGACATCCTTTACTCTTTGAAAGCCCTATATCATTTTGATATCATATTGCCTAGTTGGACGGGGTTAACTTATCCTCACCAAGTTGCAAGTTACTATTATATTCGTACAGTTAGTTCCTGGCACTCAAGTCGGCCATGCCAAAAACACCCAAAACTCCCGGCAATGCTTCTATTCCAACATATCCAATAGTCCCTCCTCTTCCTTTGGAAACCCCGACAAAAAAAACTCGAGCGAGTCCTATCCCATCATCTTACAGGCTCCATCGGAGCCATCTCATACTCCCCGGCGCCATCTCTCCCCCTCCCTCTCCCCGAGCCCCTCACGATGCCCATCTCCTCATCACCCTCCTGCGGCGCCGGCCCGGGCTCAGCAGCATCTGCGGATTCACCACCTGTGGCAGGCAATATACGACGACCGCCGAAGAAAACGGGCTGCAGCTCGCGGTACTGGCAGCCCCACATGCCGATGGCGATAGAGAGCGCCGAGGAGACGAGCATGGTGGCCCACCACATGGCGTAGCGGGGGACGCGGCCGCTGTAGAGGGTCGCGACGACGAGGTTCAGGAAGTGGACGGTAAGGGCGAAGTCGGGGACGAGCTTGGATCGCGCGATGATGGCGACTATGGCGACGGATCTGGAGGTGATTGTTAACGGCCGGGGCTTCCAGTAACAGGGCGAGACAGCAACTCACATGCACAGCCCTCCATCCAGCAACCACACAAACGCTATGAGCCACCCATGCGTCGTATCCCCCCTCAGGCCCTCCCATCCGAACAGCAGGGTGAAGCTGAAGCCCGTACCGGCGACGAGCGCCGTGAACACGAGGAGGACCATGGCGGCAAAGTAGTATATGACCTGCAGCATGGCGATCTGGCCGGCGATCTTGAGCGGCGCGAGCTCCGCGAGAGCGCCCGCGCGGGGCGGTTTGCGACGCCGAGCCATTGACGAAAAGTTGGGAGTATCTGTACCTCTCGGGAGCACGAGAGCAGCGGGCTTCAGTCTATGGTGAAGAGGTCGTGTGTCATCGGGTGGGCATGTCTCGTTTGCGCGCGCGTGCCGGGCAGTTGTGTACGTCGTCAAGAGAAGGAAGTGTTCGTTACGGCTCGAAAAGAGTTGGATCAAGGACAGACAAGAATGGAAATAAAGACGAAGTGGTTGGAGCTGATGGGAGAAGGGCAGACAAAGACCAGGTTGGAAGCACATGTGTAGGGGGGGGGGAGGGGTAGATTAGATTGAGCCAACACCCAGGCACTAAAGGTACCCCTGAAGTTGCTAACGGAAGCTAGAGCTCTTTTGGCTAAGCCGCCTTTATTTGCCGCCCGGTGGTTTTCGCCACCGGCT
>JADDON010000171.1:0-18870 GCA_017140175.1 Fusarium staphyleae
CTTCGTTGCACACCCCTACCTTCGTGAACAGAATACACCATTGTGCCATTAAGGCTCCCGGCTCAGGCCATACCTGCCATAATGGAGTGAGGCCATGATGAAGATGGGTTGGGTTTCAGACGACCTGATAACTGTCTCACGCTCCAGTCGGTATCTTCGGGCGTGCAGTTCTGCTATGTTACTTCGTTAAAGGACACCACCTTAAGCAAAGTTGACTGTAAAAGGAGCTACCGTAACCGAGAAAGCTCAAGTTATTGACTCTAGAATAAGCCTAGATTGAGTATATGACGCATTGGCAGCCAGTTAGTTTGAAAAAAAAGTTGATGTGGGCGTACGTGTGGTCGCTAAACTGAACGGTCAGCTAGCCTTATACATGTATATCTAGCGCTGTCTTTGTAAGATTGTCCATACTGTTTGAAGTCTTTACCTCGCGTCGCTCGAGCCTCTTATGCGGGGCTGCCTTGATGTTAGACTAGACCTTCGAAGCTGGATCCCTGTGAACAGGCTTTGTTGAAGCAAGGCTGTACGTCCGGTGGCCGCCAACAAAGTTCTCCGTGATAAAGATAAATATGTGTGTATGTTTACGAACGTTCTGGAGAGATTCTCACTATAGAGCTTGATATAGGTATCTAGTATGCCTTTAATAGCGCCCGTATTATCGAAATCTACGGAAAGTCGGCTCTCATCTTCATTTGTCCTAGGAGGAGTGTTCCAAGGGGTTGACAGAAACAAAGAGGTTGGTTTTCGATTTAGGTACAGCCATCCATATATCGCTTCCTACCGACCGCAACTCAGCCGACAACACGAAGGCACTGTCTCGTGACCAAAAAGATTGGAAAAAGGTCTGTCAGAACTTACTAACACTCCTGGAAGCTAAGAATCCAGTTATTTAGAACAGCAGCCTGCTCAGTGGGCAAAGCCATATGTCCAAGCGGAGGTGTGTCAAGTGCATATCAAGTCCAAGAGACGTATCCGAAGATCAGCTGCGTCATGAAGATGCCAGGATGAGTGAAAAGACGGTAGAACGCCACAAGTGCATACCCACTCGTCTGACGAATCGTGGGCAATGGCGCTCGGTTTGTCGAGGGCGCCAAGATGGTGAAGCACAATGCAAGTGAGGTCCAGCAGCCCGCCATGATATAACAGATCTTATGGGCCGGCGCGCCGCTTGATGAATCAAGCTATTCACGGCGGGTGGTTCTTGCTAAATCCCGATCACTACAGATGAAAAGGGCTAATGGATGTCTCGGTCTGGAAGCCCACTAAGTTCATTAAGGGCGACCTTGCCGCCCCTTTGCCACAGCATTCAGGGCTTTCTTGGTCTTTCATCGAGTCGGAATACTTGGGCCTGCGCTTTTTGCGTCTCGCATCCGGCTATTCAGCCCCGGAAGAAAGTCTAGGGTCGTGATATCAGAGAGTATATCGTCGTCACTAAGTCCGGCATAATGGCAAGCCGGGCACAATGTTTCAGCATCTCCTCTACAGTGAATGGCTGAGTAGTTCCTTTACCGGGGTAGATTGACTATATGACCAGGTTGAGACTGCCACGAGCTTGTATTCACAGAGTCAATCATATTGACTCTTTGAAAGTAACGAGCAGTTCGGCTCAGGTATACGTCTTCTTTCTTGCAATCATGCTAGATATCAGTTGACTCCTGAGCTGTATGTGTTTACTCTTCCCTTATTTACTGCTGTAAGTCTACGAGCTGGGAAAGAATGTTCATGATTTACAGGCAGAAGAAGTTTAGAAAGGCGCGAGGAGAAGGCCTTCTTAGGTGGAGTTCGACTAGGCAATATGTAGTATCTCATGTTTTGCGCTCGTACTGACCTGAGAAGGTCATGCATAGTATGTGAAAGTCAACTATGTTTTACTTTCGAGAGTCATCTTCGTCTGTGCAATCGAGTCAGGTGTCCCGCTATCTGCCCGAGAAGATGATATTAACGGCGGAAGAAAACTCTACCGAGGAGCCTAAGTAGCAGGTACAAGGCATTGCTGTCGTCGACAGACATGCATTGTAGAAGGTGCGTGATCTCATCTAGAAGCTACACTGAACATTGGCGCGAGTTTGGAGCGAATCTGATCTCGACCACAGATCCAAAGATGAACAGAATCAGGAGTAAGCTTCACAAGGAGCAGGATCAGCCAAACTTGATCCTGGTAGCAGCATATACTAAAGCATCATAAGGGCCAAATTACCCTGGTAGAAGGCGTCGGGGAAAGTGGATGTCTATTCCCACATCACACCCTGGTCCGTCGATTCTGTCAACATTAGTCTGTGTATATCAAGCCCTAGACTGACTCTGGAACATCAAGTACAACCCCAATTGACAAGCACCAAATGCCCTCCAGAGTCTTGAAACAACTAATCTCCGCATTAGAAGGCGGGTATCTACTAACTTGACACGAGATGTCTTTCTTCATTGCTTTTATTCCTGGGCTTAGTGACGCTCGCATCTGCTGGGAGTCTTCTTGCTCGCGTCGCTGCAGGGCGCTGTGCATGCGGCTCCAGGGCCCAGCGATAACTCTGGTGGCATGGGGACATACAGACGACAGTGTGGCAGTCATTCGTCTAAGCCTTGTCTAGTACCTTCGTAGCGTGCGCACTTTCTTGTGTATTTATATCACAGCTAGGCGTTATGTCGGAATAGTCGAAAAGACCTGATGATGCTGAGGTGAGCTTGGTCGACAACGTATCTCCGCAATATAGACCTACATCATGGTTTTCGGCGGAACTTGAAGTCCCCCAATGGATATAATTTTAGTCAAGTCCGAGTTTTCTTGAGGCCGCCATGTAAAATGATCGGTATTTGCGGGCTTACCGTGGTGCAGGCCGTGAGTGTCAGACACACCAGTGAAGCCTATCTTCCCACATCGAAAGGGCGCGAGTTCAGACCCGTCTAATCGCTGATGCAAACATTTGAGACTTTCAATGGCGGTGAAATCAACGATTGAAACAGTCAGCTGGTGTTGTTATAGATACACTAACGCATGTACAGTGCACAGATCTGTGAGGATGAAAATCGAGCCCCAGAGTAGAAGGTCGACCGCCCCTGGCTGTAGTAGAGAGCTGTGGCACTACAGCATCACCGCAGCTGAAGTCGAGCAGTCTCAGCAAACGAAAGGAAAGATGAATTGATATAAGCGGCTAATAGGCTGATACGCGCGGAATCCCCTCCGCCATATCACGCCAGGATCTGCAGCTACTCCCTTAGCTCAGGCATCGGCGGCCATGTTGCAGCCCGCCACAGTAGTCTCCAGATATCAGGGTTAGTTTCAGTTGACTTACCGTAGCTTGTTTAATCTAGCCCGACCAGTCCTATAAGTGCAGTCCAGCTTGGTCCCGGTTTCTGCGAACACTGGATTGAATACGGATCCTAGACTCTGTGATCAGCAAAGCAATCCTCGAACGGCATATAAGCTGATATATCAACAGTGGGCAAAGTCGCAGCTTTATTATTACTTAAGTGGCATTACTTATCTACGAACCAGTAATTATAGATGGAAATCAGCGCTATCCATTCTGTCAACGCATCTACCAGTTCGGCGCAGTCGTTGCACCTGTGTCCTGTTTATATCATCGTAGATAGCGCAACTGCTGCCCCCATTAGTCCAAACAGAATAATAATAATTATAAGGACCGAGTAACTGGCTAGAGTTGTCTAATCAGAGGCAAAACTACCCTCCGTTAAGGGATCTTTTTGACGTGCTTAATTGGTTCACTACGTCTGAAAGAGCGTTATAGATGCTTTACCTCACTTTGGCGTGCAGAACAAACGCTGGCACTCTATATCAAATGGTCCCCTTATGTTCAATCTTGTCGATCTTCAAGAACAAGTAAAACAGCGCCGAGCATAGATATGACTTTCGCAAACCCTCTGTCTATACCTTTCCCAAACTAGCAGAAACAGGAGGACTACTTCCCATTTGGATCCTTTTCTGGTGCTCGTTGAGCCACTGTGATAGACCCACGATGAGCTTATAGGTCATGGGATGATGCTGACTTGATACGCGTGGCCTTGATAGAACTTAATTCACCAATGTCTATAATCACAGCAGGAAAAGGCAGAATAGCATGAATGACTTTATGACCATACGCGACCAATATTTTACAGCTGCAATGCAACAGCCCTCCGTACTGCAGAGATCGCCGAGTGCTCCTCAGCGTCAGGGTGAGAGTGTTCCTCTGTCGTCAGTTCTGTTAAGTACTGACCTCAAGGCCAGTTGTCTGGACCAGCCTCGACGTCCCATTCACTCACCGAGCCCTGAACACGCAATAAAGACAAACTCAGCACCGAAAGTGCTTTCGGGAGGCTTTTTCTGATATATCGTTACCATCTCTCCAGAACCGTTCGAGAAAACTGTTTTCAACTCCAATTTAGGCCAGAGCTATCCTGCAGGATATCTAACGCTTTGCTTGTTGGGCTGTTCAAGTGATACGCAGGCTGTGTTCAGATATTATCAGCAACGGCGAGCCTTATAAAGAGCACACATATAAAGTCTTCTGCTAGTGGCCCATTAATAAGTTTCGTGGTTAATGGATACCGCATTAAAGCCGTTCATCCAGTCGTCGTGGCCAATAAAGACCTCATATGTTATTACTGCTAACCTTGTATAGCTCAAAGTATATCCCAAATAATATAGATATATAGCGGAGGAAACATTTTGTTTTTGAACGAGAAGTAATGTAAATAGTGCTGTACTAATTATCCGCCCTGATACCACTTTATTGAAGCCACTCCGGGCCAGTTTTCGTGCCTCCTGCACCTCAACGACGAACTGCTCGGACTTAAAAGACCTTGTGCGCCAGGGTGTCAACTTCAATCTCGAGGCAATCCATCCTAGTAACAGAGCTTCTCAGACGCCTAGCTTGTAAGCCAGTGGGTCTTTAAGAGTATTAATTGGACATAAAGGACACTCTGTTCATCTTTGCTCTCCGTCCACAGCTGCTAACACAGCCTCTACACTATATCGTTTAGTGGTGAGACTGTAGTGAAAGTCGACAGCATTTCAGTTATACATAGGGTGAACCACTGAGGCTTGAAAGCCTGCCACACGCGCCTCCTTGAGCTTGAGCCTCTCGAGCCCATATTCAAGGCGCTTTTGATGGACCGCGCTCATACCTGTGCATCAACTCATCTTGTCTCCTCAACGCTTCTTTGTCGTAGACTAATCTCAAGGCCGCTGAATAGCCATGGGGAATCGATACTTGGTCCTCGCCATGGCAAAAGAGCATCTCAAATATCGACAGTGGAACGGGAGGAGCTGGGAGAGAGTCTGTACAGGCCAGGCGCAATGCGAAAGGCAAGTACATTCGGGTCCCATATCTTACCGTGGATAGGTCCATATCGCGGCCTTTTATTCACGAGCTGAGGTTGTCTAACACTAATAGTCGCGTTTTTAATCAGCTCAAGTATCGGGCTGAAACATTAAAGGAGCGGCCCCTTTGGCTTTCCAAGCTTCTTCCACCGGCTCGCCTTTGATGCTTCCTTCGAGACACACAACAGGATGTTCAGAGGGAGGCCGTAAGCCTTAAGGCGGCTTATAAGAACATCGTCTAGTTGGTCGTCGTGCAAGAAGACAGGGGCTATAAAGCTGGTAATATTATTGACACCGTCTACTCCGCCGACTTCGAAGATATACCCTTGAGTCGGTAGAACGAGCGCTGTGTATGGTCACACTCGAAGCTATATAAGTTCAGCTTCCTCCGATAGAAGACAGTCCACCGTTCCACGAGAGACATCCTAGGCAAGATAAGGACAATACTGAAGCGTTGCGTGATAGAGACTACTGAGGCCGAGGCGCCAGTTTGGCCAACAAGCTCGCTTAGACAGGACCACATCGCCAGCCTAGAGATCTTAGCTCCCACTACTCCCGTGGTCGAGTCATCATATAGTAAAGGAAAAATTCGCCGGGCTCAACTTCGTGAACGCATAGCCAACAGGCTTCAAGGCTGCCTCGGCGCTGCTCGGGCCCGACAACAACCCGCGCCATCCGGATTCGCTGAGACGCATCAGTAACTCACATAGACGTGCGATGGCGGAGACGCCAGGAGCACTCTTTCTTTTCCACTTGGTTGGTTCAATCAGATAAAAGTCACGCCGCGTCCGGTGTCTTGAGAGCGCAAGATAGAATTACGGCTTCACTCGTAGCCCCAAGAATGACAAGAATGACCTCATGTCTCATGCCTCTGCCACCAAGTAAGACTCAACACGACGTGTGACACTGAGGTATAATAAGCACAGGTTTGGGAGGCTTCCGAGGTAAGTGTTGGTTCCCAGGCAGATAATATTCATGTTGCTTTCCGCCTTGGTCATTACAGGAGCTTGAGGGTTACGTTACGTGCGGACGGAGTTGGTGGAGGACTGGCTGTTGGCTAGACCTCAAAGTGAACATACTATAACCGTTCATGAAAGTGGTGTAGTTAATCTAAAGAGTGGAGATAGTATGTGAGGTAACTCTTTTAGAAGTAAAGGCGCTCCATAAAGCTGTGAATGTCTCAACGCATGAGAGTACAGGCTGAAACGCAGGTTCCGTAATGTCAAACTTGCCGTTGCCGTTGTACACGATCTCTCCGGTCGGTCCGCGCAGCTCAACCTCTTCTCCGGTGGGCATGCAGTCAAGATGGTGTTAGACGATCCCCAGGTCAGAGTGATACCATCGGTTCCGATCGTCCTCCAAAAGCTATTCACCAGATGAGTTCAGAGATTGCTAATATTGACCAGTATAGCTCTTATTATGTCATTTAATGCCCTATATAAGTATTTCCTCTCTTTACGTGCCCCAAGATAAGCAAGCGTTTCAGAGTTAATGGACAACTTACTCATGTCTCCCAAGCTTATAGTTCAGCTGCACTCTTCTTGCCTATCAACTTCGAATTTTACAACTAGAATACCAGACCGACACCGTTGAGTAGCACTTGGAGTCACCTTACCGAGGCGACTACTAACACTGTTTCACCATGAGTATGGAGGCCAGTGCTGCAGTGTTCGTTCTTCCAAGAGCCTGCAGAGCCTCGAGACGTAAGGGCTAGCACGTCTATGGCTATAATCAGACCCAGAATCTATCATCTCCGTACTGAAAGCCGCTGTCCTGGTTCAATCGGCGTCACCCTTCCGGTTTGGGCTTTGAATGGAGGAGTTGCAGTAGAACTCATAAGGTTTACCCAAACTGCTGTTTACGACTGATATGTTTAGCCTATAGAATCTGTTCTTGACGCTATCAGGAAAATGCGCCCGGCGTGAACATACAAGATAGCTTGTACAACTTGAGAATAAGGTGATAACTATACTGTACTGCTCGTGTCCACTAAATAAATATTGACTACAGTGTTGCTGAGATGGGTCGGAAAATCGTTCACCAGTCTGTTCTTGGTGTTGCCGACAGCTGGGAACGCGTCGATAAAGATGATATTGTGGTGAAAAGATGGAGATGGCCCCAAGAAGGTTCCGAGAAGATGCAATCGGCGACTTGTCGAGTCTCCTACTCTAACGACAATTATTCATCGCATCTGTTTTTTTACCGTGCATGCGTGGGAGCCGCGCCGCAGCAGTTGGAAAGCTGGTATCAAGAGGTTCGATTTGACGGGTCGGATCCGCCATGGACAGACTCACTCAGCCAACTTTACCCACTAAGACGGTCGATTAATGACTCTAACTCTGAAGACACTGTACATTTGATTAATCAATACGAATCCAGTGGCACACCAGATGGATTTCCTAGCTAAACGTGAAGCACGGTGCTGTAGGGTAAACTCGCCGTGGCCTGTTTGGTCTCTTTCATGGGAATTTGCCACCGCAGCTTTGAACATTGCAGACGCCTTGACATCTGCGAGGAACAAGTGGCACATATGTACCCATCCGTGGCCTATTATAACCACCCAAAGTCTTGGTGTCGACGTCAGAGACGGGCCTAACTCCAGCACGGTATTGTCACGCTGGATCATCACCCACGGCTGCTCCAGACGCGGCTACCAGACGTGGGACGTCGGCGTCATGAACACAAGATGTTTGTCGCAGGCAGGTGACAGATAGCTTCAGCGTACAAGGGCCATAAGACAGCCTAACTTCAGGTTCATACACAGTCCAGAAGAAACGAGAGTCTGCCCTGAAGCCCTAGTGTGCACCAAAGTAAGGGCGGGAGTCGTTAAGTGCTCGCTACTCGACCGAAGGCGGAGAATACTTCTGAGCCCTATTTCAACAGCCCTGCTGCTGTCAATGTATGCCAAAGGCCCATCAGGCAGTCTAAGCCATTTCAAAAGGTAAGGGGGCTCGAACGTGCCATCTCATGTTAAGAAAGGGATCTCGAATTTGGGCGACTTTCAGGCTTTTCGTTTCTCTGTTACATCGGCTGCTTTTTGATTCATCACCTCGCCTTACTTCCGCTATTATCTTCCTCCATTATCGAGACGGGGTATTCTGGCTAGAATACCGCTGAAAGTAGTGCAGAGCCGGGATCATCAGCTAATAGGAGATATTAATAAAGCCGGCACCATAAGTCTTCGTGGGATTGCGAGTGAATTCCGCGAGGTTAAGGGAGCAAAACTAAGTTTGCTGATAAGTTAAACACAGCTCCAAGAAGCATCACGATTGAGGAATATAATTCTATAGAAGAGGCATTTCAGAGAAAAGGCACACATCTTTATTTTCCTCAGGAAGCATAACGTAGCTAGTAGCCTAAAGCACTACACAACCGTCGATACTAAGAGTCAACCAACGAAGGAGGTTCAGCAATAGGTAAGCCCTCTGTCACCATCGGGCCTGGGAATACAAAGGTGCGTCCACTCGGATCACAAACCAGCATAGTTTAACTGGTGCGATCAAGACGCAGAACCAGAGAAGATGCCGGTGTCTATATCCAGAGGAGAGTAGAGATATTGGGGGTCGCTGGCGACGGCACTGTAGTTCTCGGTAACCTCGGGTTATTACGCACTTTCTTTCCTGTCCTTCGAGATGCCAATAGCACGAGAAAAAGCACTAGCATGGCGGCGCTCGAATTGCAACAGTGCTCGAGGTTGCGTGCCGCTGGCCGAAAGCAAGGGTTCCCGGCGTGTTGTGAGTATCAAGCGCCGTTAGATGGTCGATATCGGCTAAAGGGACTAGAACCGCCAGCTCTGATCTCTAGGGAGATTTCTGGGAGCCGCAGGGTTGCATGAGTCTGATAAACCCACAGTGATCATGAGCTGATATGACCATGAGAGACTTCCGTCTTGTGGTTTAGCCGAGACAGATGACGTAAACTTGGTATCCTGGAGCAAGCAGACGCCGGCTATGGCCCTCAAAAACGACTGCGTCGAAGCGGCAGGTTCTCATGCTGAGCGTTGGCGGCGGTAAAGGCCGTGACTGTGCAAGCGACGATCTGATGTTTACTGCTATAGCGATGGTTCTAGGGCACTTGTGCTTGGTCTCGGAGGTTGTTTATCTTACAAGCGCCAGACACCGTCACCAAGCAACACTCTGTCCATCATATAATCAAGGGAACCTGATAATGCAATGCGTCTTCCCCACACTCAACCATTGAAGCTGGGAGAGTATGGCAGAATGTTATCTAAGTGCATCAAGGAGTCAAGCTGGGTCACTTTAGTCAGAACAGTATTATCAAGGATATCCTGCGGAGCGCTATTGCTAGCAACAGTCGACTACATTTATACGTTCCAAGGTTGCACTCATAACACCCAGCGGCTTCCCCACGGAATTCTACTCCGAAGACGCTGTGGAAGAACAGCCAAGCAGCTGCCTATACCGTGAGAGAGAGATTATACCTGTATATTAGATAGTAACTCGTACAAGGGCCGAAGTATCTTAACTCTGGACAGCCGGTGCTATGTGACTCGGTAGCTTCTTCTAATCGTTGCAGCCTCGCGGCTCTAGACTTCGGATGTCTATGTAGGTTTGAAGCTAATAATAGAGGGGATAGAATAGGTCACGCTGACTAGAACATGCAACGACCTTAAGCAGACACAGATGTACTCATCAGTTAGCAAATCCTCATACGCCTTCCTCTCTCTCTATCATCTCACCTTTGCCACCACACCAGCGGTCTTCCCGATAGCTTCCACCTCTCCCTGAGAAGCTAATCGAAAAGATCGTAATGTCTATTCAGTCTGGAGGCCTTCCAGCCCAAACGACCAGCAGCTCCATCATTCTTTTCGCTTGTTGTGTACTCAGACCGCCGGGACATCGCCACCTATCGTTCTTTGTCCTCAGTTTACGGCTTCAACTGAAACTTGCGTGGCGTGTTTGTGCTACTGTGGCTTTCCGCTTGCGCAGTCGCCTCCTGTTGACTCTCATCCTGACTAAAAGCCCCTGCTCTGAACGCCCTCCCTAGATGCTTGATCAATGACGATAGACTGACCGACTTCAGGCTTGAAAGGGAGTAGAGTTCCTGTTTCTGACAGCGGGTCAGTCGAGCTGTACTAGGCATTAACAAGCCTTCTTACTTGATGCTGCCGATGCCGATGCAAACAGCCACTTACCTAACCCCAGCAAGAAGAAAAAACCCGCGGTGAAGTTAGCATCACCGTTGCTTCGCAGTCTTTATTCAGAAGCTGAATGCAAACAGCATGCCAGAGTCAACAGCAGAATCTTTGAGCTATACCATATGATAGTAATGGCAGTGTCTAGTCGTGATTTTATGTAAATAGATAGGTGGTGTTCCATGGGCTGAGCACCTCCAGGCAGTTACTTGAAGCTCGATACATCTCTTCAAGTGCCATGCTGGTCGAGACGGTTTGCTATGTTAGCTGAGCAGCCATGAGGAGTGTTGCATCGTCTCATCAGAAACGCTTATCCGGCAACGCCGACTAGGATGACAAGGGTATAGCCTGGTAGTTAGTCCACTTCATCCTCGTTTGTATACGCAAGCCATGAAAAGGCACTAGTCCAGCCACTTGACTCTCCTTTGCTAAAACAAAGCAGAAGTCACAGTTGTAGTATAGCAGAACTGACATATCAATTTTCCGCTTTGTTGTTAAAGAGTTCAGTTCAATGCTGGGTTCACTCAGGCGGCAGACACAGCATCTTTCTTTCAAATGAAATAGCCTATCACCGAGCTTCGCCCATCCATGCCTCAGATTAAACAAATTATCCTCCGGTTGCTTATCATTAAAACGAGTTCGGTCTGGGGCATAAAGTATGAATCCACGACCTACCTTTCCAATCGATTCAATTTCTCTTCCTCGCCAACCAGTTCTTCTCACCACCCAAAAACAGTCGTATACTTCAGAGTCTCCTAGACTTGGCATTAATTGTATTTTCAACTGGATACAAAGCCTGGCACCATATAGCCTGCTTCAACATCGACGAGCAAGCATTCCCTAACTCACTGCTCTGTTTTCCATTGAAAATGTGTTTACGCTGCCAGAGTAATGGGCCCGAGGTAAGCTACCGTAATCAGTAACGATCACAACCAATGTGGTGAGCCACCGGTCTGACTTGAAACGTGTCTCCTAATAGAGCATTTGTGGCATATCTCTGGATAGCTACCTCAACGCTTCCAGAGACTCAGGAACAACCTCATTTTACTTGTGTCTCGAAATGGAAGCCAAGCTTCTGAGCGTCGTTTCACGCAGACTCTCGACAGCGGAGTTGAAGCTTTTGCACCCGGAAAGCCTTCCTACCCAACAACTTCTCAAAGACCTTGGCTTGAACTTTGGCTACCCATATGACATCTATCATTATATCGCTGGTAGATCCTCCCCCGCCTTCGAGATTTGTTCAAATACTAACATGACCACACAGAACGACTCAAAGAGCGGGTCCGGGCACTTCTCCGCGAGCTCTGGGCCTGGGGGGCATTGAAGCGAGACCTTGACACTTACCAGTGGAAAACGGTCATGATACTGAATCAACTTGCTACCGTCAACTCCGCAATGAATTTTCTTGCTATCATGCGTGGAGTCACTTTACCTGCTTCTGGTACTTCCCTTCGCCCCCACACCATGCGTGTACCTCTCAGTGCGCTGGGAGGTCGTCGAATGGGATATTCACCATCTGCAACAAATGGACGGGTCAACCGAGATCAGCCAACTACGGCAGTCTCGCAGGCGTCAGCCCGTTATATCATGGCACTTCGTGGTCGCACAGCGGGGAACGGGCTGTCTACTAGTTCACAGAATGGGACGGCCAGTACTCAAGATCATATGTCTGATCTTCCTTTCCGAAATGGACATGTTGCTAAGCGAGTATGCTTTAGCGGGCACCGTCGAAAGAATACTGCCATCAATAGTCTCTCCCTCAACTCTGCCTCGAATCAAAGACCAAGATCGAGCGGCCGCGGTACCTCTACTTCATCCACTTTCTATCGTCCAAGCTTGCAATCACCCTTCGCCGCTGGACTTACCGGTCGATTGTCTGCGATCAGGAGCCTAGAAGCGGAAATCACCCGGTTAAGTCTTGGGCACGAACTGTCTTCAGCTATTCTGCCCTCTGCTCGACTCAACCCGCCTTCGCTTACGTCTCAATACCCAAAAACTGCGGCTGGGCAGCTGGACCGCCTTACTTCACCTCGTGAGCTTGGCTTGATCTCGGAAACTCAACCATTGCATCGAGGTCATGTGCTTCAGTTCCCAGAGTCATCTGAAAGATTTACTCAGAAGCCCCCAGTGCTTTTGAACAACGCGTCGGTTAGAGCTGGAGATCAGCCTTACTATGTGACTCTGGAGCCAGAAACATCATCCCTAGGTCCTCCTAAAATGATTGGGCCTTGAATGAAGGAGGCCTTCAGGAATTGTTGATGGGTGGATTGGTTTCTCAGATGATTTAGTAGAGTACAAATGAGAATGGTTTTGGTCGTTTGGAAGGATGAAGGCTGTACTTGAATTGATTCCTGTAAGCTACGCTTTGCGATCATTACTCTTCTAAACACTTGGTACTCGAGCGTCAGTTTATTCATCTTGCCAATCTGGGCTGTTGACGGTCTAGTCTCCCTTCCCACACATGATGAGACCGTGGAGATCCCGGAAAAAAGGTAGAAGCGCGAATTATCTAGGGTTCTGTGAACATATTAGAGCTTAGACCCGTGCGTTTTCGTGATGTACGGCAATCAGGTACCATTCTTGAGGCATCCAAGGATAAGGTACAAAATCCTATCGGGTTCGTTGCTTTGCGTCTAGCACGAATGAGTAGTTAACAGAAAGACGGACGAATTGAGGAGCAAATACTTTATATAGAAGACTGCACCCATGACTCTTTTCAGTTTCACTCGATGTACAATGGTCTCTCATGCACATCACATTGGGATGCTCAGGCCTGCAAACGGAGAGAATGTCCACCAGCCTCCGACGTTTGTCAAATGGCCGTGTCCCTCCGTATACCTTGTGAGTGGCGGCCTCTCTGATGACAGAGATGAGACCTAGTGTGACCCTCACCACCAGTTCTAAAGAAGTAAACCTAGCTGCCGGGATAGAGAGAAGTAATAGGGCATTTTCCCGCCTTTTAATAGACGAATAGATAGTATAAAGGTTATAGTAGGCACTATTTCTTTCAAGATTTAAAATAATGAGGCCCCCAGATACTTTCTTTATTGAGGATCCTCTTTGGACCCTTTGGGGAACGGCTTGTAGGCTATGCGGTACGGAACGAAACCATACGCAAACGACACCGTACCTGGTTGGAACTCGTCTAACCCGCCAACGTAGTCTCCCTAAATGACATTCATGAGATCAAGGACTCATTTACTATACTAATACAGCAGCCTATGTGTATGGGCGGGCAAGGTCACAGCTGGGCAGAAAAATGAAGAAGCCAGCGAGTGTCGCCGCTGGGTCTCGAGATTTTGCCGCCGGAACACGGAAGATAAATTGAGCCAAGGTTCACAAGCATGGGGATGTCTTATCTGCTAGACACATAGTTCTTACGCCAAGTGACCACATTCAAAGGACAGCGCTGCTGGCTGCTCTGGAAGAACTTGCCCTTGAGCTTATAGACAACGTGCTAGGGGTCGGTTCTGGTGGCCTTATGAATGGCGACGGAAGGCAGAGAACCGTGGACGCTGGAAGGGCTATTGGTGCCTATAGGAACTAGGTCTGGGATATCAAAGTTGGAGCCTCAGATCTCAAGAACGTAGCCTTAGTGGCACCTTGACCTTAACCTTGAACTTCTGGCTAGGCTGATTGACGTACAATTTAACGGTCTGAAGATACAGCAATTCGAACTCGGCCTGCATGTTAAGAGCTGTTCGCTGGGGCACGATGAGGCAATTCCCGTCTGAGTAGATAAAGACTCTTGAACGCATACGCATGCTCTTATTCCACGCAAGGATATAGGTGGCTAGACACTTACGAAGCGTCGTTCTTCCCGGTTACCGATTCTGTTTCGCCCATCGAAAAACCCTACGTCCCGACCATTGGGATGATTGGAAGGCTTCTTGGGGAGCAGGATCGGGGAAACGTGGACGCTCAGGTGGTGGGCGGAAAGGTCGCCCCCATGTCTGGCTTATCAGCCAACTCTTCCTCTGACAGCAACCTTGCTCAGCATACCAAGAAGTCTTCATCTGCCATATGGGCTTGCAACCTATAGATATTTTATGATCCGCAGTATGTCGAGCTCATTACAACCATGCTTTCTTGTTGACGTAACGCGGTGCGAGAAGAGTTGAAACCGTCATCTCCCATGTCTACAACCAAGAGCGGATGGACCGCAGGCTGCCGTGGCCTCATGGAATGATGCTGAAACCTGGCTCGGACTCACATTTATTATCAAAGCCGGGCTAGTAGCGGTGAGAGTCATTCAAATGGATGTCGAAGGAGGGGATGCTTCCTGCTTTCTGGTGGATGACAAGTGAAATACGTTCTTTAGATTTTGATTACCCATTCTGCGTTCAAGTTAGATGACGGGCAAATCACCAGTGAAGATAGTAGGCAGGCATTTGTACTCGAGTTTAATCTCACCCTGTCGCAACGTATCAGGGAAGAAGTCCGCGTCGCCTCCAGCCAGTCACGTAAACAACGCGCCCATATATTCGCAGTATTTTCACTATGAAGCACAGGAATACGTTACATTAGTTTCTTTTCCGCCGTGTATGATATTAAGTGATTAGCTAGTATCGTTGAAAAAATAAACTACCGAACGTGCTCTATTAAGTCCTTGCTTAGGACCCCTACTTATGTTAGGAGGCTGGCATTCTCATAGGACTTGCGCCAACTTTCATTCCTTCGTTGATGGCTCGATTTAGAATCAACTAGCAGGCCTTGTTTAAGGCTTAAGGAATCTAAATCTCAAATTGACGTTACATAATACCCAATATCCATGTGGCACAGCATCTGAAGCTGGCTTCAAAGGCACTGAAGACAGAAGCCCCTTTGGCCGCTTGCGCCAGCACGCCAGCTTGCGAACCAGCCTGTGAAGATCTTTTATTTGGTCTTATTCAAGCGGTAGTTTATGTCTATAGTCCCATAGTACAGGATCTTGGTCGTGGGCAGACGTTCTATGCAGGCTCGCAAATCCGGGATTTCGTCCGAGCTGGATCCGGCTAGCGAGTCTTGCTTGCTTTCCCTGGCTTCAACCTCATAAAACGACATGACTATTCCAATATGACTGGGCTGGATGAAACTGGCCCTTGCCATATACAACAAGAAATATTGAAAGAAACATCCGACGAGTGAGGTGACGAGAAAAGACAAAGCTACTGGTAGTCTTCTTACTAGGAGCGGCTTCGTTTTCTATCTTCAACAGCGACCAGGTCTTGATGTAAGATAGAGTCGGTCTGAGACTAATTAACAACAATTGCGCGATATCCAAGTGAATCCAGCATGACTATACCAGTCACAGGAGTCCCCAGTCATAACAAAAGATTGAACCAAAAACCGCTTATTAGAAATTGGTGACCGACTCCGGAGCTTACGCGTTGACTGACATGATCGGGTGTCTTCTCCCCGAAAGGCTTATCTCATCTGACACTCGCTCGTTGAGAATAAGCATGAGCACTAGAAGCTTTATCTCACCAGCATCATGCTACAAGGTCATTAACTCTCTAATTTCTCTAAAATTTCGTAGCATCAACGCATAAAGTCATCAGAGAGAAGCTATACCCAAGCCAGGCATCCCTACAGCTTACAAAACCGTCCCGGCAAGTCCTCTCCTTTCGAGGTATCAGTTACTTGTTGACCAGGGTCCAGCAACGATATGCTAGGGATACTAGGACAGGAACCTAGACGTCTCCATTTCCCCTTCTCAACCATGTTTCCTGAGTTGTTGCCGATTTGAACATCGCAGACCTGAGCTCGTGGTGACCCGTGGCTAAGGTTAGACTAAGCGTCTAGTGAGTTTCCGAGCAAGGCAGGCCGGCTATGTCTGATTTCGACCACCAATGATTATGAAAGATAGAACAGCCTCATAAAATATAGCCTCCTCAGTATTAGCTCGTATGTATGAACTTGCTGGCTGAAAGCGTCCTATAAGTCTATTGCTTGTTGTTTACTTCTACACTGTGGCTCCTTGCTGTCTTATTTATAGAAACTACGTAGCATTCTGCATTCTGCTCTACTTTATAAACAGTCAGTCAATAATACTCTCACTTATTCAGATGAATGTAGTGATATTCACATGATTATGATCCATCAAGAACTATGCAGTAAATGGCCAAATAACAGAAAGGTATCGATTCAACGAAAGGGCTCATACAAGGAGCTTACGAGGCTAGCTTGACATATCTGAAAGAATCAATCATACCCATTTCAAGGCGTTTCCACAGCCAAGATGGATTGTCAAGAGAGGAACCAGGTCGACTGTTTCTCAAGCTGGAATGTCAGATAGGTACACGTGCCCCGAATATATGGGAGAGCAAATATTTCTATCAAGTCATTTTCTGGCTCGCATTGATATGTAGAATCAGTACACCTAAGCTAATTCCTTGCAGATTAATTATGTCTGTTGGCTATGACGCTAGGGTGAAACCACCGTCCGTGAGAAAAACAACCATATTCTCCGTGAGAGTGAAATTACCTCCTGAGCATGTATCTAGACGTTATAGATGAGAGCCATTTGACCTCGGATATCCTCAAACCAATATGACTGGAATCCACCAGACAGTAGTTCCCTCCAATCCAGAACCACCACTTTTGCTTGATCCCTTCACTGTCTGCAACTCTCCGATATAATTTGTTAGTGATGTTGATTTTGGAGCTGCCATACTGAAACCATGGAAGCTACTCGTGCAGTGCGACTGAATCTGCCTGGAACTCGGTCGCTACCTATAGATCGAGTGTATCTCTAGTTCCGGAACGGCTCACTGTAAGCTTCAAAGAGTAAATCTAGTCCCCAATAATAGTATAGCGATCGTATTTCAACGCTGTCACCGAAGAGGCTTCACGCGACATGCTACGTGATTTGTAAGATCATCAAGCATCAGTATACAAAACTGACTATCTCACGTGGTCATAAATAACCCTTCCATTTCTCAACGTATCCGCGCTGATTCAATTCAAGGAATAGCCTTGCGGGGGTGCTTCTTTCTAGTCTGTCGTCAAGAATTTCGCGCACATTCGCGAGTCAACCGTTCATAGCAACAACTGCTTGGACTGGTTCCCTTCTTATCGTGAATCGCTCGTATTCTCCGACTCGGTAAAACGCGCCACTGATGACAATGTCTGTGGATGATCCGTACCAAACACTCGTTGTCTTGGGACGATGCAGTTCCTCATAAGAGCTACAGCATCCCCAGGGCTGCCGTGATCTTTCCATATGATGACCAGATCGTGCATGCTCATCAGTGTATCAAGATGATTCTCGCCAAGTAACCTCTTCCTCGGCTCTACCCATCGTATCGCGAGCTCTTCCGCCTCCTTCCACCGAACTCGCTGCAAATACATCGTAGATAAATTGAATATTTCCATCAGTGTACCGTGTTTTTACTCAGCCTTCTTCCGTTGCCCTTCGTACTTGAAGTTGCCTGCGACATGATGTAGAGGCTTTGCCAGTGCTACTTCTTCCTCCCTTGAACCAGTGCTATCGATTCTCAGCACAGTATAAGCATGCGGGAGGTACTCGATGCACACTTCTCGAGTCTCAAACTGGCTATACGGATAGGCATCTTATTTCATCTCGAGAGCACGTTTCGCCCATGTGGCATAGTCCCCACTAGAAGAGGTTACATTTGAGGGATCTCTCGACTCCCTAATTTGTTGACTTGACTGTTTGTCTGCCTCCAGCCGTCCCATCAATGATAGCTGGACTAGACGATGCATTCCCACCAGCTTCTTCCCAATCTCCAATCTCACAAGAGAGAAGTCCAGTAATAAATTCAAAGTATCTTCAAAATCTGAGTTTATGGCGCCCTGTGGCAGTATGGATATCGTAATCTCTTGTCCATCGAACATGCTTATCAATGCGAGCAGATCTACCATCTTCTGGATCTGAGTGAAAGAGATCTGCCAGGTCGCGATAACGGCATGCTGTGTGTTATACTTTCTCGGCAGAGGTCCTTAAACTTTTCCTGCCCTAGGAGACGGACCAGATGGGCCTCACCATCTCTGAATAGTTCGAGATGATCTGACATCGTCATGACGGCACTTGTCTTGATATAAGCCGCAGCGTGGGTGACTACAAGAGGTTTGTATTCCAGAATCTGAACAAGCGTCTTGGCATCAGCTTGATTGGGCTCGTTCAGTAACACTCTCGTGTTAAGCAATGCCAGCGCATCTTTTTCATCCATGGACTCCCCCTGGAGGACATGACCGTTTGACTTGACGAGATGTCTTGCTTCAGTTTTAGTCCTCGAGGTAATGAAGAGCCTTCCTTTTGCTGTTTGGAGGAGAAAGATTTTGAGTGGTCTCGTTTATAGAAGAAAGAATCGTTGTCGTCAGCATTGTCGAGTATCTCGAGCTATTATGTTCACGAAGGTAGGGGTATGCAACAAAGGTATAAGAGGTATATTAT